>JAMJFZ010002048.1:395000-517500 GCA_026225945.1 Cricetomys ansorgei | reverse complement strand
CCAACCCTCCCTTCGCATTCTTCCTTGTCAACTAAGTCAGGGGCGAGTGTCTGGGTGCTGTTACTAAGCGTCAGGAGGAGCTTGGGATGCAAAGCAGACAGAACACGAGAAGGCTGTCCCAGCGAGGGCAGGAGTAGCCCCCAGGATCTGGTACCAAAAGGACTCTCAGTGTCACCACAGAGTCAGGCTCCTCAGCTGCTCAGCAGCGAGTGTCCCGGTGGCCCAGCTCCATGGTGCACCATTGGCTAGCGCCTCGGAAGCACGATGCGGGAAAGGCCTGACTTCTCTCCCCTTGAAGATGCTTCCTTTCTGGCCATAGCCTCACCTTTACAACCGCTTTGGTCAATGGGAATTTGGTGAGCATTGCACAAACACTGCATAAGAAGGTGACTGCGTAAGCAGGCTGGCTCCCCTCTACCGCCCTGAGATAAAAGGGCGAAGAACTGGGCCACTATAAGCGAGCCCAGCTGAGGCCCTGCCAGGTCAGCCAGGAGACAGTTGAGCCTCAGACGTATGAACGAGCTCAACCAAAACCAACCGAGCTTCCTGGCGGACAACAACTCCAGACACTGCAGTGAGCGCCTCTGAGATCAGCCCAGCTCAGCCAGCCTCGAGATACGCTGAACTCCGCAGACGCGTGAACTAAAGACACCATCACCTGCGATAAACTGCCGCAGTTGGCCACGTGACATCGCACTGGACCTTTTTTAAAATACAGATTTTTTTGCCTACCTAACATCTGATTTTTCCCCTTCTACTGAGAGTAGATTTTTCTTCTTGGTGCCTACGGAGGCGTGCTGGGAACAGGACTTCTAAGAGGCAAATATGTCTGGAAGGCTGAGCTTCAAGGCCGTTTTTGCTGGCTGTAAGCAAGATCTTTTTGAACCAGAATCAAAGAGAGCACAAGAGCCCCGGATGGAATGCATCCGACTCGGGCAAGGGATGTGCTTGTGTGCACAGAGCAAAAACAGCACAGGGACTCCCGGAGGCAAACCAAACGAAACCAGGGTCATCTAGGGGAAAGTAACGGGCCCACGCAAATGGTGGCACAGTTTGCAGCCAAGTTCTGAAGCAATCTTCCTGCAGAGGCCAATGGAAAGCATTTAACTGGGGGCTCGCTCACATCCAGAGGTTTATTTAGTCCATTATCATCATGCAGGAAGCATGGCAGCATGCCGACAGACACTGGAGGGGTAGCTGAGAGCTCTACCTCCAGATTGGCAGGCTGCAGGGAGCGAGAGACAGACACTGGGCCTGGCTTGAGCATCTGAAACCCCAAAGCCCGCCCCCATTGACATACTTCCTCCGATGGCCACACCTCCTGATCCCTGCGAAGTAGCATCACTCCCTGAAGACCAAGCATTCTGACCTGTGAACCTATGGGGCCATTCCTATTCAAACCACCACAGATATCAACGCTCAGCGTAATTGGTTCCTGTTATTTTGTCGTGGTGGTGGTAAGTGTACGTGTGTTTCCTCTCATTTAATTTGCTGGTCTGGGATTATTTATTCCCTGTGTTTTCATGGATGTAGTCGACCTCTTCAGGTTGGAGTTTTCCTTCTAGTGCCTTCTGTAGGGCTTTATAGATACATATTACTTGAATTTGGTATTATCATATCTTATTTCCCCCATCTATTGTGATTGAAAGTTTTGTTGGGTATAGTAGTCTTGGGTGGCATCTGTGGTCTCGTAGCGTCTGCAGCACATCCGTCCAGGCCCTTCTGTCTTTTACAGTCTCCATTGACAAGTCAGGTGTAATTCTAATAGGTCTGCCTCTGCTTGCTACTTGTTCTCTTTCCTTCGCAGTTTTTAATATTCTTTCTTTATCCTGCACATTTAGTGTTTTGATTACGTGCTGAAGGGACTTTCTTTTTTGGTCCAATCTATCTGGTCTTCTGTATGCTCCTTCTACCTTGATAGACATCTTCTTTAGGGAAATTTCCTTCTATCAACCATCTGGATGAGGACGAGGAAGGACACGAGTCTGATCTTTAATCCTGGGTGTTTACCTTGGTTTCTCCGCCTACCACCACCCCTTTCAATTCTTTCTTACAAACTGATAGCATAAAGCCAGGCGCAGTGGCTCTCGCCGTGACCCCAGCACGTGACCCCAACATTAGCTGCGGAGGCAGAAGGATCAGGAGTTCAAAGTCACAACGGGTTCGTGGCCAGCCCAGGCTACAGGAGATGTCAAAAACCAAGCGAAGACGGCTGAAGATCTGCGTTTGATCCCTGGGACCCTCATAAAGGTGGAAGGAGAGACCCTACTCCCAGAAGTTGCCCCTCCGACCTCCACAAACGAACCATGGCACGCTCACACCCACGCACGTAACACATGCACATAAAATGAAAAAAATATATTTTTTTAAACTTTTGGTAGCACAGCCATCAGTTGGAAGGGAGGCTTGGAAACTTAAACTTCATCCCGGCCGACCGTGTGGATCTGTGACCGCCGTGTCCGTGGAAGGAGCTTCAGCTACAGGCGTGGGGATCCTGCCTGCCTCCGCACTGAAGGAAAAAGTGTCATGAAAGAAACAAAACCCTCATCCCTCGCGGGGCTCCTGGCCGGGGAGACAAAGCAGCAAGGCTCTTAGTCCAGGTACAAATCACTATCCATGGCAGTTATGGCGATCCTGTGGCTAAGGGGTGGCCACGTGCCCCAGTTCTGACCAATGAGCATTGAGGGTAAGGCTGAGGGGTGGGGTTTGTTCTGGGAGAGGCTTAACTTCCTGTGGGAGAAACGAACACAGAGGACAGCTTCCAGAGCACTCCTGATCATGGAAGGCTGGCGAGCGGCCCGCAAACGGGAAGCTAACCTGGAACCCTGGAACCCTGGCACCCTGGCACCCTGGAGATCGGAAAGACCCGGAGGGAAGAGCCAAGTGGAGAAGAGACATTTGAGAGAGAAGGTTGCACACGCGAGGAATGCATTCCCTCACTTCCGGTGGAGACTAGTTGCCATCAGCTGATTTCCCTGCCAAAGCACAGCAGGCACGTCCTCTGTGTGTGTTGGAGAGGATCGCCCTTCTTCCCCCCCCCCCCCCACGCGGGCCTAACAGGGCTTTTGTTTTGGAAAATCTGGAGAGATTTATATCCTTGGGTAAGCAGAGCGTTGCCAGGAAGAGAGAAGGAAATACCCTGGCTTCCCTCCAGTAATTGGGATTTCTCTCCTGCTGGGAAAATGGAGAGGAGGCAGGTTGTGCCCTTTGGAGAGTGTTCCCTCCCCCAGAAAACCCTCCGAGCTGGATGCTGGCTGCGCGGCTGAGAAGTAAGCCCAAAGCCTCGGCCTTCAGTCAGCCCGTAAGTGGGACCACCAGGCTGGAGAGACAGCTCCTGATAAACGCCTGTAACTCAGGATCCAACCGACGCCCTCTTCTGGCTTCCATGGATACCGCATGCACAGGGTGCACAAACACCCGTGCAGACAAACACATAACATTTAAAAAAGAAAGGCACCAACAGTCATCCTGGAGGAAAGCCTGCTGCCGCGGCACAAGGAGACCCAAGCAGCCCTTAAAACGATCCGGAATGGGAGAGCTGAGGTCTCTGGCCAGAAGCCAGCCAGGAACTACCAACCACCAGGTTGCAAAGCCCCTTCCTAAGACAGCCCTCAACGGGCAGCTGCTCCAGACCTCGACTTCAGCCTCAGGAGGGACCCCAAGGCAGAGCGGGCAGCTTAGGCACTCCTGGGCTTCTTGCCTCACAAAGGCCAGATACCTAAGACCGGGACCAGCCTGGATGTCCGTCAAAGGATGGACCCATAGACCCATGGACGGATGGATGGATAGATGCGGTACACACACAGAGTGGAATTTATGCAGCTGTGAAAGAATATGAAATCATGACATTTGCAGAGAAACAGATGAAACTGGAAACGCTATGAAGTGAAATACACAAGGTTCAAAAAGGACAGATCGGCTGTGTTAGCTCTTATATACAGACCCTAGATTTCAATGTGTGTGAGAGAGACAGACAGAAAGAGAGAGACACGGAGAGAGAAGCAGTCGGTGAAACTAGAAAACGGACCATGAGGGGGAAAGGAGGTCTTAGGGAGGTGGGAGAGTGAACTAGGGTAATGTATGTCACAGTAAAGCAGAAAGGCGATTGTCAGGAGGCGGGGCCCAGTGGGAGGGCTCAGGCAGAGGAGCGGGAGGAAGGGGGAGGGGCAAGAAGTATGTACACCCGGCTGCAGTGAAACTTTATAAGCTAGTACTACTATAAAAAAATAAAATAAAATAAAATAAAATAAACTAGCAAAAGTGTTTTGCGGTCTGGCAGTGGTGGTACACGCTTGTAATCCCAGCACTCAGGAGGCAGAGGCAGGCGGATCTCTGTGAGTTCGAGGCCAGCCCTGTCTACAGAGTGAGTTCCAGGACAGCCGGAGTGACAACAGGGAAACCCTGTCTGGAAAAACACACCAAACCAACAAATGAAAACCTCACCCTTTAGAGCTAGAGAGATGGCTCAGTGGTAAAGAGTGCTGGCTGCTATCACAGAGACATACAATATCAATGCACATGAAATAAAAGTAGATACAAAATAAAGCAAAAAAAAAAAAATGTTTTGCGCCCAGTGTGGGTGTACACGCCTTTAAGCCCCCACTACCAAGGCAGAAGCAAGCAAATCTCTGTGAGTTCCAGGCCAGCCAGATATACATAGTGAGACCCTTTCTCAAAAAGAAAACTGAAAAAAATGTTTTAAAATTTGAGGGACAATAACTCAGTCAATAAAATGGTTGCCTCATGCCTTAGTTACTGTTCTATTGCTGTGAGGAGACACCATAACCAAGGCAATTTATAAAAGAAAGTGTTTAATTTGGGGCTTCCAGTTTCCTAGGGTCAGTCCACGACCATCAAGGCAGGAAACACGGCAGCAGGCAGCAGCCAGACACTCACATCTTACCCGCACGCAGCAGGCAGAGAGAGTGAGACTGGACCCGGTGAAGGCTTTTGAAACCTCAAAGCCCACCCCCCAATGACACACCTCCTCTAACTAAGCCACGCCTTCTGATCCTTCTCAAACAGTTCCGCCAACTGAGGACCAAGCATTCAAATTCACGAGCCTGTTGGGGCCATTCTCACTCAAACCACCACACCTCTGTAAGCTCGATGACCTGAGTTCAATCCTCAGAACCCACATTTTCTTTTAAAAAGTCAGACATGCATGTAACGCAGGCACAGAGACGGCAGATCCCTGGACTTCACTGACTGGCCAGCCTCGCCTACTTGGTGAGATCCAGTGAGAGAGCCTATCTTTAAAAATAAGGCTTTAAACCAAGCAGCGGTGGCGCACACCTTTAATCCCAGCACTCGGGAAGCAGAGGCAGGTGGATCTCTCTTGTGAGTTCGAGGCCAGCATAGGGTCTGCAGAGCGAGTTTCAAGACAGTCAGGGCTACATAGTGAGACCCTGTTTCAAAAGAAGAAAAAGAAAGAAAAAGAGAAAAGAGAAAATAAACAGAAGCATTGTACCGCCCACTTCCTCCTCTGCTATCAGGAAGAAGGCCTTGGCAGAGCGCCCAGCGGAACTCCACGTGTGTCTCATCCGCTACAACTGCGTTCATGGGTGTCCTTACTTCAAGGCAATGCCTGGGAAGGCAAATATTTTGCCTGGATCTGGGCTTCTTGCCATCCTGAAAACAACCAGGCTGTCTTAGCAAAGGGGGAAACAGGCAGGGAAAAGGACACTGACTCTTAAGAAAGCTTAACAAACAGCGGTTAACATACAGAGTAAACAGTAGTTCCCCTTGGCACACAAGAAGAGCACCGGTCAGCCTGGCGCTCCCCGAGGTAAAACACATCCGCTCCTGTAATCCTCAGGGCGATTTCACGAGGCTTTATATTATTCTCTTCTACTTAACATTACTCGCGTCAATTTTATGTGCATGTGTGTGCGCCTGTGTGCCGTGGCAGTCAGAGGAAACCGTCAGAGGACAATTTCCCAGAGTCCTCTCCTTCCACCCCGTGGGTCCTGGGGTTCAGACTAAGACTCAATCGTACTGTATCGTGTTGCCACCAAGACTCATTCTGAAAACCATTTTAACATTCTCATTGTGGGGCTATGTATTAATTATTATGTGTGTGCGTAATGGGGGCGGGGCACACGTTCCATGGTGTGTGTGTGTGTGTGTGTGTGTGTCTGTGTGTGTCTGTGTGTGTGTGTGTAGATCAGAGGATGGAGTCAGTTCTCCCTCCCTCCTTTACGTGTAGTCTGGGGATCAAATTCAGGTCGTCAGGCTTGGCAGCAAGCGCCTTACCCATGAAGTCTCGTCCCCAGCCCATTCTTTATTGAAGTGCCTCCATATAAATATGTGTGTGTGTGTGTGTGTATGTGTGTGTATAGAGAGAGAGACAGAGACAGACAGACAGACAGGTTTTCTTCTAACTCAAACTGCCCTTTAAGTTACCAGACCCTCCTGCCTCCACCTCCCAAGTACTGAGCTCACAGAACGTGCAGCACGGTTTTGCATGGCGCCGGGGGTCAAACCTAGGGGCTTCAAGTGTGCGAAGCAAATGTGCTATCAACTGAGCCAGATCCCAGGCCTCTTGTATTTCTGTTGGTTTCTGCCATCTGGTCGCTACCTGTGGACGTTGTTACACCATGTTTGCTGACAGTGCCATACGTGGCTCTACCTTTATTGACTGTGCGAGCACTTCCCCCTTCTACGGAACGCGCGCTGCCAGTTACTAACCTCAGGCAATCGGGAGAGACAGACCAATGAAAACTTTGGCACAACGGGGCTCGGTGCAGGCAGAGGCCTTAGTCTCCACAAGAAGGAAGTTAGGGGAGGCAAGGCATATCAATCAGTCACGAACGTTTCTTTGCTGTTGTGGCTTTGGACAATTTGGCAAACACGGTTTTGCATCGTGAACACCAAGCTTAGAATAATTCCCTGCCTGTTGGCAAGACCTTCCCACATGGGAGACTGGAGCTCCCCCGACCCCAACCTCCCTCTCCACCCCGGTCTGTGGCCCACAATTTGGGACTAGCTTCAAAGAAGAGAGTGCAGGGATGGTCACTATAGGACTCCCGAAGCCAGGCTAAGAGAAGACGATTCTGTCTTGCTTGGTTTGCTCTTCTAGAACATTCTGGGGCAACAGCCTTCAGGCTATGGAGAATGTCATAGGGGTGTCTTCCTCTCTGGCTCTCTGTCATATTCCTTGAAGTGGCTAGGTGGCTATTGAACTCCAGGATCTGCCTGTCTCCAACACACACACACACACACACCCTTCAGGACCTGGATTACAGAAATGGACCACTGCAGGGGCTTTACAATGGGCCCTGACCTCAGCTCCTCCACAAGCCCCTTACCCACAGGGAGCCATCCAGCCCTCCTCCCCGCCCCTCCCCCCAACCAAGTCCAGCATCTTCTGCCAGCCAAAGCTGTCATGTCCCATTTCCTTTCTTGTGTTTCCATGGGGGCGGAGGGGTGGGGTGTGGAGATGGAGGCAGAGAGCCCGGCACCTCCTGCATGGACAGGAACTGAACTCCCCGTGGGGCTTGCTTGTCTCCACAGGAGGCACTGGCATGAAGCACCAGAGCTTGTGGGGGCTGACAGCCAAGATGGTCACGGTCCTGTCGGGGGTCTTTTCCATCATGGCCACCCACATGCACCTCATCTTTGAAAGGAGACACCTCGGGAACGGCAACTGCACGGAGACCGTACCGGGCCAGGGCATCGACGTGCTGACACACTTCTTCATCTGCCAGAGCTTCAAGATCGTCCTCTTTGTGTCCCTCGTCACCATGATGGTCAGCTGCTTCCTCCTGTACTCGGTGTACGCCCAGGTTTACGGGGGCCTCATGTGCTACACCATCTGGATCCTCACCTACGAGTCCACCAACCTGGCCATACAGATCCTCACGGACGAGTTCAGCGTGGCGCTGGTCAGGGCCATGCGCTGGTTCGGTTGGGTGTCCCGTGCGTCCCTGCACTGCTTCTGGCTGTACTTCGTCATCATCCACGCCCAAATCATCTACAAGAGCAAAAAACAGGGCAACATACTCTCCCTCCACAGGCGCATCTCTTTGGGCACTGGTGACAGCCCACGGCGGAAATCGAAGATCCTGAACTTTATCCCACCACTACAATGAGTAACAGGGGCCATATTCAATCCACAGAGGTGGATTCAATCTCAGAATATCAGAGTAGTTCTAGTCTCTCCCCTCCCCAATATACCTTGTTTGGGGGAGGGTTGCTTTTGCTATGCTATGTTACAGGACAGATAAATAAAACTATAAAAAGAGAAAAAAAAGCCACCGTTCAGTTTCTCTCTCAAGTTTCACCCCAACACATAAACATAGTTTGCCAAGAAGTGGTCAAAGGGGCAGGAGAGAGAGCTCTGCAGTGGAAGGTACCCTCAGAGGACCTAGGTATGGTTCCCAGCACCTACGAGGTAGCTCAAAACCATCTGTAACTCCAGTTCTAGAGGAATCCAATGCCCTCTTCTGGCCTACACAGGTACTGCATGCACACACGCACGCGCACACGCGCGCGCACACACACACACACACACACACACACACACACGCATGTGCTCACCTACTGTCTTAGTCTATGTGTGAATGTCAATGGTGAAGAAACACCGTTACCAAAGCAACTCTAAGAAAAGAAACCATTTAACTGGGGGCTGGCTTACAGTTTTAGAGGTTTAGCGCAGTCTCATCACAGCAGGGGGGACGGCGGCACCGGTGGCGCTGGAGAAGTAGATGAGAGCTGCATTCTGATCTGTAGGCAGCAGGCAGACAGAAAACCTGGGCCTGCAGTGGGCTCTTGAAAAACTCAAAGCCCACCCCCAGTGACACACGTCCTCCAACAGGGTCGCACCTCCTCACCCTTCCAATCCTTTCAAAAAGCTCCACTCCCTGGTGACCAAGCAATTCTAACACATGAGCCTCCGCGGGCCATGCTTACTCAAACCACCACATCGATATAAAAGGAAAATAAATAAATCTTAAAAAAGTGTCAAAGGCACTTGGCTAATCAAAAGGGATCTACTAAATTCGTTACTACGCCTGTTGCTGCGCTATACACTCTAAAGACGGTTCGGCGGATAAAGGCACCCTCCCCCGAGCCAGAAGACCTAGATTGGATCCTACATGGTGCAAAGAAAAAAAGTGACCCCAAAAAAGTTGTCCTCTGACCTTCACAAGTTCGCCACGATTGTAATCTGACCATACCACCTATCCCTGACACATACACACACAAATAAATGTAAAAAGAGAAATCGGAGTTGATTCCCGGCACCCTCGCAACTGCCTGTCAGTCCAGTTCCGGTGAAATCGGAAGCCTTCTTCTGGCCTCTGTGGGCACTGCACACATACACACACACACACACACACACACACAAAAATAATTTTGTTTGAAGATAGGGTCTTATTATGCAGCATTGGCTAGCTTGGAATTTGCTATGTAGACCAGACTGTCCTCAATTTCACAAGAGTCCGCCTCTGCTTCTCAAGTGCTGGGATTAAAGGTGTGCACCACCACATTGCGCCAAAAAAAAAAAAAAAAAAAAAAAATTTTTTTTTAAAGAAAGAAAAGATGGAGCTTAGCCAGGTGTGGTGGTTGTATTTGGAGACATCACCAGCACGCCAGGTGCACGGTGATAAAAGAATTTACCAGATGCCAGGTCAGAGACAGAGATTGTGTTAAAACATGCTGTATTTAACTGTATGATATGCTGTCAGGCAGGCACACTCCCAGAGGTGGGATTGCTCTGCCAAGAAGAGAGGTAAGAGCTCTTCTGATGGCAGTTAGAAACGGCTAGGTATTTCTGGGTGGAGAGGCTGGGTGAGCTGCCTGACTCCCTGCGTGACTCTGAGCACACGGCATTGCTCTGTTGAGGTGTAAGTTTTATAGTCTGACTCCCTTCTTTTCAGACCGGCCTGCAGAGGGGCACTTGGAAGTTTTTGTTATTTTGGTTTCCATAAAAAACGCAAAATGGCGTTTGGATTAGTTCTGTGTTCCCACCCCAGCTGTGGTGCAGTTGTTTACAGATTGGGTTTGGAATGTTTGATGCAAATTTGGGTGGGTACAGTCGTTCTGGCACCTGTAGCTTGTTTTGGGGATTAGGTGCCGAGTGGGTTTATGGGAACTTTTGGCTTAGGGTGTAAAAAGCCTGAAGCCCCAAGAGTCGGGGTGGGCGCTAGTTGTTGGTTCCTTGGTTGGGTTGTCCGTCGTCAGTGTGATAATTCCTAAAAGAACAAAGGCTGGAGGGATTGAGTTTACAGACTGTGAGCTGAGATGCTAGTCTGACTCGCTGTCAGCGAGTCCTCTTCAAGCTGAGGACAGCCTAAAAGAGGCTGTGAAGATGTCTACCTTTCTCTCCTTCTGTATCAAGGCCGCTTGCAAAAGCGGCGAAGATTTCTTTCTATCCTTCCTTTCCCTTTCCCTAAATTGAGAGTTAAAAACCCGTAGCTGTACACCACACTGGCCACCTGTGTGTGACGCCATGCGTCTTCTGGGCCTGTCGGCTAAGGTATGAAATTCCCCACAGTAGTGGCCCAGTGCCTCCTAGAGGTCCCATCCACCCTCAACACTGTCGCCACGACAGACTTAGCCTGAGTTTCAGAAGGGACGAGCACGCAGACGCAACGTGGCCCGTGTGTGTTCATACAGACTGTAGAATCAGCTGGAAATCTGGGGGTCTGGGGCCTTGAACTCAAGGCCTTGCACACCCGAGGCAAGTGCCCTTTCACCCTGCTATGCTCTCAGTAAGATTCCCCTCTTCACAGCACTGCTCCCGCCCACCCACGGGAACAGCTGTCCTCACCCCCAAGTCCTCAACTGCTGTCAGGTCCTCGTGTCTGCTGTTAGTGTGTGTGTGTGTGTGTGTGTGTGTGTGTGTGCGCGCGCGTGCAAGCACAGCTTTGGCCTTTGAGACAGGGTCTCACTATGTACACCAGGCCGGCCTCAAACTCACAGAGGCCCACCTATATCTGCCTCCCGGGTGCTGGAATTAAAGGGACGCACCACCTCACCTGAGGTGCTTGTTATAGTTTTGACATTACGGTGACGACTTCATTTCTTAACTTCACCATCTAACGGCCTGCCATCAGCACGTAGAGACATAGCTATGGGCCTCTCATTGCACAATGCAGCTTAACATGTGTTAGGTCATGTTCTGGTTGTTGTTGTTTTGCTTTTGCTTTTGAGACAGGGTCTCTCTCGGGTACGCCAGGTTGGCTTAAAACTTAGCAAGCCACTGAGGATGACCTCGAGACGACCTTGGGCTCCTGACCCTCCTGTCCCCGCCTCTGCAGGGCTGAGATTATAAGCATGTGCCACCACATGAGGCCTTTTTATGTGGTGCTGGTATTGAACCCAGGGCTTCATGCACTCGAGGTAAGCAAGTACTCTAGCAGGTGAGCCACATCTCTGGCTGGCTTGTAATGTTTTTGTAGACGCCGCCACACTTTCTACGTAGTCAATCATTTTGCTTGCAAAAAAGGAAAAAGGTAACTTTTACTTTTTTCTTCTTCTGAGACAGGATTTCTCTGTGTAGCCCTGGCTATCTATCCTGGAACTCAACTCTGAAGACCAGGCTGGCCTCGAACTCAAGAGATCGGCCTGCCTCAGCCTCCCCAGCCCTGGGATTAAAGGCGTACACCACCAAACCCATCTAGCCATTGCATATTTGCAAAAACTAAGGGTGTGTCTGTCACAAACCGCAGAGAGATCCAGGTCTGATGCTGGGACTCCACGCACTCCACTGCTGTGGAGAAACCGCTGAGAATTCCCCTCAGCACAACCAGGCTGTAGCTCAATGGCAGAGAGCGTTCACTTCTTGAATGAATGAATGAGTGAATGAATCAGAGCAAGCTGTCATCCAGCTTGACTGAGACTATGAATTGATGGAATGAATGAATCCTCCTCCCTCCCAACTCGAGATTTGCTCCAGAGAACCGACCACACAACCAGAGGCAGGCCAGGCTCTGTCTTGACCTGGCCCCTGCAATCCATACGGCCCCGCCCTCTGCTCAAGCCACCCCAAGCTGAGCTGGCAAGATGGCGCTGCGGCAGGTAGAGGAGCTTTGTCACCAAACATGAAGACCTTCATTAGATCCCCAGAGTCCTCCTGATGGAAGGGGGGACAGCGTCTCAACAATAACAGGAAAAGAAAACACGTCAGCCTGAGGGCAGGAGTGTGTTTCCCTGCGGGTGACTCCCCCTCCTTCTCCACTCACAGGAGTTCACGTCCGTGGGCTGCGTGACGACGAGAGAGGCTTGCTTCGCATCTTCCCGACTGGTAAGAAGGCAGTCCAGGATGGCCCGCTGGAGCAAGAAGACTTCCCCTTACTTAGTCCCAGCACCCTGGAGCGGGGAGGCAGGGGATCCAAAGTTCAAGGTCATCCTCAGCCACAAGGTCATCCTCAGCCACATAGCAAGCTGGAGGCTAGCCTGGGCTACCTGAGGCCCCCGTCAAAAGACAAGACAGGACAGGAAGGAAGAAAAGAGAGAGAGAAATCCTCCCCAGAGCCCGAGAGCCGGCTCGGAGATGGAAAAGCTTTCAAAACACTCACTGCTCCTGCAGAGGACCTGGGCCTGAATCCTGGCGCCCACATTGTGACTCACAACCAACCATAACTCCATAATTCCAGGCCATCTGATGCCTCTCCTGGCCTCCACGGGCACCAGGCATGAACATGGCACACAGACATGCAGGAAAAAACACCCATACGCATTAAGTAAATAAATGAATGAATGAATAAATAAATAAATAAATAAATTCAATCTGGGTGGTGATGGTGCACGTCTAATCCCCGCACTCGGGAGGCAGAGACGGGAGGATCTCTGTGAGTTCTAGGACAGCCAGAGTTACAACAGAGAAACCCTGTCTCGAAAAACCAACAGATAGATAGATAGATAGATAGATAGATAAATAGGTAGGTAGGTAGGTAGATAGGTAAGTAGGTAGGTAGATAGATAGATAGATAAATAGGTAGGTAGGTAGGTAGGTAGATAGGTAGGTATGTAGGTAGGTAGGTAGGTAGGTAGATAGGTATGTAGGTAGGTAGGTAGATAGGTAGGTAGGTAGGTAGGTAGGTAGGTAGGTAGGTGGGTGGATGGGTGGATGGGTGGATGGATGGGTGGATGGATGGACGGATAGGTAGGTAGGTAGGTAGGTAGATGGATAGATGGATAGATAGATAAAATTGAAGATGACAGAAAACTCCTCAGAGTTGGGAGGGGCTTCCAAAGGAGGAACGAGTCATCGAACCTCCCTGGGGGAGAGAAAGGGTCATGTCGGAAACTGGACAAAGGCTGAGGGAACCCTTGAGATTGGTTAATCCCCTGAGCTACCGTGGGCCAAGCCTCTGGGAAGCACACAGGCTGTGTGTGTGTGTCCTCCCGGCTCAGCTATGGAGGCAACGCGAGCTCTTCACGTGCTGCCTCTCCAATCAGGGGCAGCGGAAAGCGCCCCTCTATCCATCTCCGACCTCGGCTTCTTTAGTCATTGACTTTGTCCGTCTGCCAGCCGTCAGTCACGCGGCCAGGGTCACAGCCTGCCTACTAACCGCCCTTGTCCTCTCATTTAACGGGTAGGCCTGTAGCTCACCGCGGCAGAGTTAACCCCACCCCAAGCCACCAAGACACGGCTGCCGTCTTTCTTGGTTGCCTCATATTTAACTCCTTGTCTAAGTGGGTGGCCTATCCCAGAAGCCATCCTTAAGGTTGAAGTCGGCTTCCATCAGCTGTACCATACGCAGTGCCCAAAGAGACCAGGAGAGGGTGTCGGTCCCCTGGAGCTGGAGTCACATGGAGCAGTGAGCTGCCCAGCAAGGGTGCTGGCAAGCCCTCTCCACTCCACGGCAGCCCCTCCTTCCCTCCTTCCTCCCTGATGTCGTTTGTTTTCGATTGACATATACTCATTGTCCGTAGTCACAAGTTTCCTGGGAGACGTTTTCGTTCGACCGCTCCGCGTCCCTCGGGGAGATGGCTCAGCGGTGCGGAGCACTCACCCCACGATCCTGAGGACCAGAGCTTGTACCCCGGCTCACACGTAAACAAGCCAGGTGAGGTGTCCTCTCAGACACAAATGACCTTAGTGTCTACGGAGACAGAGATAGGAGCATCTCCGGGGCTTGCTGGCCTCCAGGCTACCCATAAAAAAAAAAAAAAAAAAAGCGAGCCCCAGATTCAGAAAGAGAGATTCTGCCCCAAAGGAAAAGGTAGAGTGGTAGGGGAAGGATGCCCCCTTCTGGCCTCCATGTGCAAGCGCACAAGTGCATGTCACACAGGCACTGAAAGAAGGAAGAAAAGGACAGGGCGGGGGTGGGGTGGGTAAATGAAGGAGGCTGGGGAGATGGCTCAGCAGTTGAGAATACAAACTGCTCTTCCAGAGGACCAGAGTTCAGCTCCCAGCACCCACATGCAGATACACACACACGGACATAATTAGAAATAACACAAATCTTTAAGAAAGAATGGCTTAGCCTGGCAGTTGTGGCACACGCTTGATTCCCAGCACTCGGGAGGCAGAGGCAGGCGGAGCTCTGTGAGTTCGAGGCCAGCCTGTTCTCTACAACACATTCCAGGACAGTCAGGGATCCACAGAGAGACCCCGCCTCAGAAAAAGGAGAGAGAGAAAAAGAAAAGAAAGAACAAACGAATGAAAACACAAAGAAAAGAAACGAAGTCAGGGCTGGGTCAGTCCCTAGAGCATTGCTCACTGTGCGTGAAGCCCGGTACCCGACCACCCTCTGAACTGTAAGCCCCCAGCACGCGAGCTCTATATTCGCTGCCTTGACCACGGTGCCTCATCACAGCAACAGAAAAGCAACCAAGATGCCGCACAATCCTTTCGAACAGTTCTGCCCACAGAGGACCAAGTACTCACACATGGGGGCCATTCTCATTCAAGCCACCACACAATCCAATGCCTCGGCCTCCGTGTGCACCGCATCCCAGCGAGCATACCCTGTCCCCAACACATATACATAACAAAAATTAAATTTTTTGTGTGTGTGGCGGGGGAGAGCGCTGGAGCGGTTAAGAGCACTGGCTGCTCTTCCAGAGGTGGTGAGTTCAATCCCCAGCAACAGCTCCGTGGCTCCCAACCATCTATACTGGGATCAGATGCCCTCTTCTGGCAGACAGGCGTAAATGCAGATAGAACAAGGCAAAGAAATTTTAAATTTTTTAAAATTAAAACCTTATTTATTTATTAGGTTTTTTGAGATAGGGCTTCTTCGTGTAGCCCTGGCTGTCCTGGAACTCGCTCTGTAGACCAGGCTGGCCTTGTCTACAGAGATCTGGAACTCAGAGATCCACCTGCCTCTGCCTCCCAAGTGCTGGGATTAAAGGTGTGCACCACCACCGCCTGGGTAAAACTAACTTTTAAAAAACAAGCAAACAAAACAGTAGGCACAAGCCTTTGAGTCCCAGCACTCGGGAGGCAGAGGCAGGAAAGATCTCTGTGAGTTCGAAGCCAGCCTGGTCTAGGGAGTGAGTTCCAGGGCAGCCAGAGTTACAACAGAGAAACCCTGTCTCAAAAGGAGGAAGAGAAGGAGAACAAGGAGAAGGAGGAGGAGGACGAGGAGGAGGAAGTTTTTGGAACTGGAATAACAGTGCCGTGGACTACCAGGCTCCCTTCCAAGGAATAACATGGCCTCGTGTATCTCAGGCCAGTCTCAAACTCGCTATATAATGAAGGGTGACCTCCATCTTAGGATCTTTCCACATCTACCTAGGAGGTCCTTCAGGGATTACCAATGTTCTGCCACACCAGGCTTAATGCGGCGGCCGGGGATGGAGCCCCACAGTTCCCAATCTTCAAACACATGAAGCCACGGGGGCCATTCTCACCGCCACCGCCACATACTTACGACCTCGCTGGATAAGGTGCGTCACTGGGGACAGGCTTTGAGGTTTCAAAAACCAATGCCACTCCCAGTTAGCTCTTTCTGCCTCCTGCTTGTGGATCAAAGCGTAAGCTCTCAACCACGGCTCAGGCCTTCCCGCCCGCTGACGGGCTCCCTGGCGTGATGGTCATGGGTTCACCCTCTGATACTAGAAGCCCCCAAATAAACTCGCGTAAGCTGCTTTGGTCTCTGTCTTAGCACAGCAGTAGAAAAGTTAACTGAGATGGTGTGGCGGTTCCGATGCAAATGGCCCCCGTAGATTTGTAAAGAAGGGCACTATCGGGAGTTGCCCTGCGGCCTGGCTAGGGTAGGCGTGGCCCTCCTGGAGGGACTGCGTCCCTGGAGGTGGGCGTTGAGGTTTCAGAAGCTCAAGCCAGGCCCAGCGGTACTCTCTCTTCCTGCTGCCCACCGATCCAGATGTAGAGTTGTCAGCTTTCCTCTCCAGCACCATGTCTGCCTCCGTGGACTAGACTAGTGGACTAGACCTCTGAACTGTAAACCAGCCCCAGCTAAAAGTTTCCCTTTATAAGGAGTTGCTGTGGTCATGGTGTCTCTTCACAGCAACAGATGGAATTACAGGCGCCCGAGTCACCGGACTTGGGAGCCGAACTTTACCCCTTTTCGAAACCGTACACCCCCGTAACTGTTGAGCCTGTTATTTTCTTTGGTTTTGTTTTGAGGCAGGGTCTCCTCTAATTCAGGCTGAGAATGGCCTTGAACTCCTGATCATCTTACCTCCACAGATCAGCTCATCCCCGTCCCGCCAAACATGGTTGCAGCTCCTTAGGTTAGGCCACGGCTCAGCCCCTTGGCCTTCCCACGAATCATCTTTGCTCCCCAGTGTCCTAGCGAACCCAGTGGCTTGGGGAACTGGCCGTGGGCTAGCTCTGCCTCTCATCATGCTTATCCCCAATCTCCTTCAGGACCTATGCCGGCAAGCATAAAATGAATGCCAGGAAGATATCCACCCTGGTGGGCATCTTCTCCGTCCTCAACACCATCCAGTTCTTCATCTTTGAGCTGAACCAGACGACACACATCGGCTTCGAGGATAAGTACAGCATCTACCTGGACACAGAATCCGACGTGTCATCCTGGGTCGTGGTGTACAGGCACAACATCAGCACGGGCCTGTCCATCGCCACCATCACCGTCAGCTGCTTCTTCCTCTTCTGCCTGGACAAGAGCATGTCCATCGGGCTGCTGGTCTACACCATATGGATCGTCATCTACGAGCTCCTCAGCTTCACCATGGTCCTGCTCATCCACGGCACCATCAAGGAGCAGTTCAAGGACCTGAGCCACCTGAACCTGCTGCTGCAAGTCTCCCGCATGATCCTGCACTTCATGGCCCTTCCCTTCGTGGTCAGACACGGCTACCTGATGTACAAGGACCCCAAGACCGTGACCTCAGCGGGCCGCCGCAAGCGCTCCTCCATCAGCACAGTGGACTCGTGGCCGCCCGTCGGGCTGGGGTCTTTATACTGGAAAACAAACTGAACCAGGATCCGGGTGGCGCTCACCCAGGGGAAGCCCCTCCTTCCCGGCCTTCCAATCTACCCACGAAGCTTATCTTCTCAGGGTTTTTTGAGTTCTACGCGTAGTGGGGGGCTGGGGGAAGGGAGTCGTGCAGCCCTGATTCAGCACTGGTTTCCTAAGGTTGCATTTATTAAATTTGTGTTAGCTGCCTTGTCAGTACTCATTTTAACTCAATATTTTTCATTTTTATCCTTTTTTTTTTTTTTCCCCCGGAGCAGGACCTTACTGTGTAGCCCTTACTGTCCTGGAACTGACCTTGAACTCCTGATCATCTTACCCCCCCAGAACCGATCATCCACGTCCCAACAAACAGCCCCCAGGCCCACACTGCCTTCCCATGAATCTCCATGAACCGTCTTTGCTCCCCAGTGTCCCAGCATCCTAGCCAGATCATGCTGGCCTCAAATTCAGAGATCCTCCGGTCTCTGCCTCTCCAGTGCTAGGATTAAAGGCGTGCGCCACCACACCCAGCCACTTTTATAAGTCATTTTAAAAGATTTATTTTAAAATTATGAGAGTGTGTTTGTGTGTGTGTGTAATTATGAGAGTGCATTTGTGTGTGCCCACGTGCGTGTGCGTGCCAGTGCAGGTGCCCAGACGTCAGAGGCGTAGGAGCTGCTGGCCTTACTGGTGGCTGTGAGCCACCAGGGTTGGGTGCTAGGTACCAAACTCAGGTCCACTGCAAGATCAGCTCCTTCTCTTAACACCGAAGCGTCTCTCCAGCTCAGTGCTGAGAGCTGGTGCGCACTATTGCCCGAGGAGAGCAGCTTTCGTGGCACACACCTCACGCAAGCGCTACGTTATTATAGCCGCGTACACACCGTTCTTACAGTTTGGCAACGTGGAGCCTGGAGGGCTGGGGGCCGGGGGTGTGATGCGGCCAGGTCGCATAACGAAAGAAGGGCTTCCTTAGGTCACACCGGCCGACATCCTGAAGATGCAGTGTATCCTATCCAGAACTTTCCATACGCTCCTTAACTCCTGGCATGCAGCAGCCATAATACGGAGTGGGACGAAGGGTTACCTTCCTGAATTGTATACCCTTATATTCTACCCAGTACCTTCGCTAATCTGCGGAACTCAGGCATGGTGGTGGTACAGGCCTGGAATCACGGCACTTGGCAATCAGAGGCAGGAGATCAGAAGTTCAGGGTCACCCTCATCTACACAACATGTTTTGGGCTAGCCTGGGAAGCTTGATACCATGAGGTCTCAAGACCATGGGTATGGTGGGGTTCACCTTCTGTCACAGCACTCGGGAGACTGAGGCAGGCCAGTCTCTGTGAGTGGGAGGCTAACCTGGTCTACAGAGAGAGTTCTAGTCTACATAACTAGACCCTGTCTCAGAAAAGCAAATCCAATAACCTTTGGGAGTGAGGAGAGCTGTCAGTCACATGCATGGAGACCAGAGGAATATATCCCCTAGAGACAGGGTCTCTCACTGAACCCGAAGCTCGCTGCTGTTGGCTAAGCTGCCGGCCAGCCAGGCCTCAGCAATTCCCCTGCCTCAGACCCCAGTGCTGGGATTACAGGTGCACACCATCCTCCAGCCGGGGTTCTGTGATCTGAACTCAGGTTCACATGTTTTTTGTAGCTCTTATGTATTGAGTCATCGTCCCAGATGCCACGACTGTTCGCATCCTGAGGGGCTGCTGACTCACTGATCCCAGAAAGGCTAGTGGTCTAACACACCTTTTCCCAGCAAGCTGCAAGGAATGAATTTGGACCCAGGACAGTTCTCCAAATGACCACTAGATGGCAGTCAGTGACTTCTGTATGCAGAAGAGAAACGGAGCCAGGAGCGTTCCAGGAATAAGCCCAGCTAAGGGATCCTTGAGCTGGGCCAAGCCAAGTGTGCTGGTCCTCGCACCTGCAGAGGGCACTGAGGCTGGAGGATGCCAAGGTTCCACATCTGCCTGGGCTACTGAGTGAGAACTCAAGGCCAGCCCCCGAAACTTAATGAGACTATTACAGAATGAAAGACAAAAATCAGGGATGGGCTGGCAAGATGGCTCAACAGGTTAAAAGCATCTGCTGCCCCGAATCTGAGTTCAAGCCCTGAGGCCACAGTGGAAGGAGAGCGCCTCATTCGGAAAGCTGGGCCCCCATGTCCACCATGGCACCTGCACACACACAGGCGCAGTAATAATAAACACATAGTTTTAGCTTTTTTTTTTTTTTTTCTCCCCCAAGACAGGGTTTTCTCTGCTGTAACCCTGGCTGTCCTGGCACTCACTCTGTAGACCAGGCTGGCCTCGAACTCACAGAGATCCGCCTGCCTCTGCCTCCCGAGTGCTGGGATTAAAGGTGTGCACTACCCCCACCCAGCTAAGACCTTTTTTTTTTTTTTTAAATACCATAAAGATTTCAGAGCTGCCAACATGAAGAGAAGGCAGCAGCCATACTGGTGGTCTCCCTACAGAGAGTCATTTAGCTAGGAACTAATGTCCCCAGACAACAGTCCCCAAGTAGCTGGATCCTACCAATAACCCACAAGTGACCTTGGAGGGACTTCCTCCGCTGAGAGGCCCTGGGTTCTCACAGCAACTGGGGCACACCAACCACGAAAGGTCTTAGCCACTTCTCGTAGGGGTCATGTGCTCCCCAGCAGTAGCTGAAGCTGGGAGAAAACCTGTTTGCACACGCCCACTTTCCTGGCTGGTTTTAGAGGTCACAGGGCTAAGCAGAGCACTCGTTCTGCTCCTGCTAGTTCTGCTGTGACGTCACCCGCGACACGCGCACGGGTCAGGACAATGACAATTGCTTAAGCTGTTTTTTTCTTTTTTTCAGGAACTTAAAGATAGCTCAGGTAGACTGACACCCTTGACCCCTGGCCTGCGCCTGTGAGAGTGTCCTGAGGGTGACCTTTTGACTTCAGCTAGCCAAAACTCCTCCCTTAGTCACGCTAAAGGCACGAATTTCCTACTAAGAGCAGCGAGGTCGGTTTCCGTGTGTGCAGACCACATTTTCCCCAGACCTCAAACTACAGGTCCTCCGTTCCATAAATTCCCTTAAAGCTAAGAAAAATTTAAAGTTCTGCATGAGACCCTGTGTCAAAACAAACAGGCCAGGTGCAGTGCGTGTCACAGACCGCGAATCCCAGCACTTAACATGGAGATGGATCTCTGGGAATCCATGCCTTCTCTACAAAGTTCCAGGCTAGCCAGGCAGCCAGGGCTACATAGCTAGCGCACGCGAGCACACACACGCACACACACAGTCTACCACTGATCTACATACAGAGCAAGTTCAAGGCCAGCCTGGGCAACTTAGCAAAACCCTGCCTCAAAATTAAAAAATTTCAAAGGGGGCGGAGCAGGACTGGAGCGATGGCTCCACAGTTAAGAGCACTGGCTGCTTGCTCTTCCAGAGGACCAGGGTTCAATTCCCAGCACCCACATGGCAGTTCACAACTGTCTGTAACCCCAGTTCCAGGGGACCCAACACCTCACACAGACAGCGATGCAGGCAAAGCACTGATGCACATAAAACAAAAATATATTTTTTTAAAAAACTGTGATGCAGCTCAGTGGTAGTGTGCTTGTCTGGCATCTGTGAGGTCCCGGGTTCGATTCTCATTACAGAAATCAAAAGAGGTAGATGGGGGAAGTGAAGCTAGGGGAAGGTGGGAACCGAGGAAGGTGACTCTGTCCACGGGGGGGGGGGGGGGGGGGGGGGGAGCAGCGCTGTGAGCCCTCACGCACACACTCGACTCAGCTATAGGAAGGGGCTCAGCACAGGGCCCGGGAGTCTTGAGGAAGCAGTCACAAACTTCTCCAGAGAGAAGACGGTTTTCCCACAGCCTCTGTTCTTAGGCGGCACTTCCTGAAGAGTTTTTGAGCAAAACACCCACCCAGTGGCAGCCCCTTGTGATGTCTTTTCTAGTGTGCCCCACAGAGAACCATACCCTCCCAGCATTTGCTGGGTTTTGAGTCTCTGAACTCCCCAGGTCCGGAATTACAGGCATGAGGAGCTGGCCCCTGTTTGTGCTGGGAACAGAACTCGGGTCCCCTGGAAGAACAGGAAGTGATTGTTGGTGGTGGTGGTGGTGGTTGCTTTGTTTTAGAACAGGGTTTCTCTGTGCATCCCTGGATGTCCTGATACTCGCTCTGTAGACCAGGCTGGTTTCGAACTCAGGGATCCGCCTGCCTCTGCCTCCCAAGTGCTGGGATTAAAAGCAAGTACCATTACCGATGGCAAACAGTAAGTGATTTTAACCATTGAGCCAACATCTCTGCAGACCCAAAAAGAAAGATCTGGA
This sequence comes from Cricetomys ansorgei, assembly GCA_026225945.1. Taxonomy (NCBI): domain Eukaryota; kingdom Metazoa; phylum Chordata; class Mammalia; order Rodentia; family Nesomyidae; genus Cricetomys; species Cricetomys ansorgei. The sequence continues at coordinate 495,834 of JAMJFZ010002048.1, read as the reverse complement.
GGAAATAAAGGTCCCCTTTCAGATACACTGAAAGTAGCTATAAAAAGTGCCCGATGCCAGCCGTCAGGCATCGCACAGCTGCTTTTTAAGGACTCTCTCAGCTCCCCCTTCATCCTCCGAGGCTGCGCCTCCTGCCACCTGCTATCCAGACCTCAGCCCAGTGCCTCCCACCCCAGCCTCCCGCCTCCCAGCCAAGGCTGTCTACATTTTCTGGCCAGACCAGCGTTAGCATGGTTAGATTTGATACCTTTGTTTAATGCACAGCCCCAGTCTACCCTTTTGGCCAAATACCAGGGTAACGACGAGCACCCACACACATCAAAAATGCCTCTGGCCACCCAGTCCTGAAAGCATACACACATGCCTGTGATCGTAGCACCCAAGAGACCGGAGCAGGAAAATTGCTACAAGTCTGAGGCCCACTACCTAGTGAGTTTCAGGTCAGATGTGGCTACAGTGAAACTCAGTCTCAAAACAAACAAATGTATCTATTATCATGCCCCAGACCAGGGAGCGAGCTAAAACCTCAGGCAAAAATAAAAAACAAGACGCAGTTTTGACCCTGAATCAACCCCCAGCAACCAACACAAAATAAAGGGTAGGTGAGATGGGCAGCTCGGCAGTTCGGAGCACCTGTTGCTCCTGCAGAGAACCAGGATTCCATTCCCAGAACCCACATGGCAGCCCACAACCATCCCTAACTCCAGGTTCCAGGCCATCCAACTCCACTTCCTTTTCTGGCCTCTGAGGGCATCAGACACGCACATGCTGCCCACACATACACGAAGGCAAAAGTCATGCACAGAAATAAACCTTTTTTTTAAAAAAAAGGATTTTCAGAGAAACCAGAAGGTATTGGAGAAATTGCTCACTGCTTAAAAAAACATTTGCTGCTCTTTCAGGAGACCCAAGTTCAACTCCTGGGACCCACAGCAGGTGGTTCAAACCTCCTGTAACTCCAGCTCCACAGGAACGGATCCCCTCTCCTGGTCTCTGCACTCAACCAACCACCTACGTGCCCCCCCCACACACAGTGTATACATAATTAAAAATAATTCTTTAAGAGAAAAACTGGAAAAGATTACAAAGTGTTGCCAGGTATATCTACACTATTTTATAGGAACAGCAGTTAGCTTCTTTGTTTTTTTGTTTGTTTGAGACAAGGTTTTCCTGTGTAGCCCTGGCTGTCCTGGAACTCACTCTGTAGATCCACCTGCCGCTGCCTCCCGAGCGCTGGGATTAAAGGCGTGGCCACCGCCGCCCAGTTAACTTATATAATAGAAAATAAACAAAATAAAAACCACAAAAGGAATAAATATCACTCTGGGGGAGTATGCATACCCAGTTATCCGCAGGTTAGCCGCCTTCACACTAGGTAGAACCATAATCTGTTACTGTATTTATTGGGAGATGTGCATGGGTGCCCAGGTGGCAAGGCATGGGTTTACAGCGAATGATTTAGTGTCACCTTGACTGGATTAAGGGACCACCACGTAGCTGGCAAAGAATTAACTATTCTGATTATTTGAGAGGTACTGAGCCATGTTCTGCTGAAAAGGAAACCAGGGTGATCTGGTTTGGTCAGAGCATCCCAGGTGTGTCTATCAGGGTCTTTCTGGACAGTAGAGGACTAGTCAAAGACAGTAGGGGTCATTCAGACAGGGGGCCAAGATGGAGTGGATGACTGGGGGACCGGCCAATTCTTGCTCTCTGGAGCAAGGATGCAGCTTCAGATGCCTTTCACAGTCAGAACTCCAGGTTCTCAGCCAGGGGTGGGGTGGGGTGGGGGCGGGGAGATGGCTCCTCAGTTGGTTGAGAACACTTGTTGCTCTGGCAGAGAATCTGAGGTTTGGTTCCTGGAACCCACATTGCAGCTAACAGCTGTCAGTACTCTAGTTCCTGGAGGCCAACACCCAGTCCTGGCTCCTCCCGCACCCTCCACTCATACCCTGACATAAGTTCTGGCAAAACACCTATACACACACAAACTAAGAGGATTAAGTCAGTGCCTTAGCTAGGGTTTCTCTTGCTGTGATGAAGCACCATGACCGAAACAACCAGGGGAGGAAAGGGCTTATTTGGTGCATTTATTTGGCTTATGCTTCCAAATCAGTCAGGACAGGAACTCAAACAGGGCAGGAACCTGGAGGCAGGAGCTGATGCAGAGACCATGGAGGGGTGCTGCTCACTGGCTTGCTCTCCATGGCTGCCTCAGCCTGCTTTCTTATAGAACCCAGGACCATCAGCCCAGGGGTGGAACCACCCACAATGGGCGGGGCCCTTCCCCAATCAATCACTAGTTAAGAAAATGCCCCACAGGCTGACCTTCAGCCCGATCTTATGGACACATTTTCTCAATTGAGGTTCCCTCCTCCCCATGACTCTAGCTTGTGTCAGGTTGACATAGAACTAGCCAGGACAGCTGACCCCTGACCCCTTGGCAGCTCGACACACAAATACAACACATCACTGTTAAACCACAGCCTTTCTTATTCATCCTCAAGATGACACATTAATAAAGACATCGCGATACAAAACATTTTACAAACTTAAAAGAGTCTCATAGCCTTACAAACCCAAACACTTTAAAAGTTGTCTCTTTAAAAATATCTTTTAAAACTCAAATTCCCAGTAAAACTCCAAAATCTCTCTTAAAAAAAAAAAATTTTAGTCTCTCACTGTGGGCTTCTGTGATATCGAAAAATAAATTGAGTACTTCTGTACTTCAAAAGGGAAGGACCTGGGCACAGTCGCAATCTTAACAAAGGAAAACCAAACTCTCGAAAAGGTAAATAACTAAATGTCCACTGTCTGGGATTCACTCACGATTTTCTGGGCTCCTCCAAGGGCCTCGGGTGTCTTCTCCAGCTCCGCCCTCTGCAGCGCGCACAGGTGTCTCCAGGCTCTGGCTGGCTCCACTCCTCTGCTGCTGCTGCTCTTGGTCCTCACCCCGTGGCACCGGCACCTCCAAAACTGCCCCGGGATCCCTTGCTGCAACTGGGCTGCGCTGTCAACAGGAGCCTCTCCTGGGCTCTACCACACAGTGCCAAGCCGCAGCTGCTCTCCATGACCCCTTCGTGCCTTCAAAACGAGCACCGCGTGGGTGAATCTTACACTACCAAGTTCAGCTGCCAGCGTGAGGTACAAACTTGGCCACCTCTGGAACACAGCGTCCGTGTGCTGACCCTCAGGAAACAGTGAAAACTTCACCTCAGTGATGCTGGTCTCTTCTTAATCATCGCTGATTCTTCAACCCCATCGACCAGCATCCATTGTCCCAGAAAAACAAAGGTTTTACTTTAGTGGTTCGGGTCTCTTGTTAACCCACAGCTGATTCTGCAGCCCCAGCTGAACAGCATCCATTGCCCTAGAAAAGCAAAGGTTTTCCGTTAGTGGTTCTGGTCTCTTGTTAATCACAGCTGATTCTTCAGCTCCAACTGACCAGACACCGCAGATTCTTCACACAAATGGCTTCGTACAGTATTTGCTTTGCTCTGAAACTTCACGAGCCAGGCCTCCATCATCTGCAGGGCTCTCAACAATCTTATCGTCCAAGCTTCTACACAGAACAGGGCACTGAGCTCTCAACACGCGATGGCTTTTCCAGCCCAAAGCTCCAAAGCCCTTCCACAGTCCTCCGCAAAACAACACGGTCAGGTGGGTCACAGCAGTACCTCTCTATCCTGGTACCAACTAACTAATAATACCTGGTATTAGTTAGGGTTACCACTGCTATGATGAAGCACCGTGACTAAAAATGACTTGGCGAGGAAAAGGTTTATTTCATTCACAGTTCCATATCACAGTTCATCATCAAAAGCAATGGAGGCAGGAACTCAAACAGGGCAGGAACCTGGAGGCAGGAGCTGATGCAGAGGCCATGGAGGGGTGCTGCTCACTGGCTTGCTCCTCATGGCTTGCTCAGCCTGCTTTCTTATAGAACCCAGGACACCAGTCCAGGGATGGCCCTACCCACAATGGGCTGGGCCCTCCCAGGTCAGTCACCGATTAAAATGAGATGTTCCACAGGCTGTCCTTGAGGCTCTTTCCTCCCTGGTGACATGCTAGTGTCAAGCTGACATACATAAACCAGTCCATAAACCAGAGTATTGCAGAGTACATCTTTAACACCAGCACTCAAAAGGCAGAGTCCGGTGATCTCTGAGTCTGAGGCTAACCTGGTCTATAGAACAAGTTTTACACCAGCTGGGGATACCCTGTCTCAAAAAAATAAAATGGAGTCAGAGAGGCCAGTCAGATGTTGGGGGGGTGGAGAGGGCGGGGTGGGGTCGGTAAAGGCACTTGCCACCAACAAGCCTGGAAACCTGGATTCAAACCCTGGCACCCACGTGATGAAGAGAAAGTGACTCCCACAAGCTGTCCTCTGACCTACACGCATGCGCACGTGCACACATCACATACACATACATACAAACACACACACACACACATACACACACACACACACAGAATAACTTAACAATAATAATGAAGTAAAGGACACAGAACCCAGCCAGAAGGGATGATGTCCAAAAAGATATGACTGTGGAACAGCAAAGTGGCAAGAACAACCAACCCCCTAAGGACAAACTGAGCCCCACAAGCTGTCCTTTGAGCTCTGCACGCTCACCATGGTATAGGAGAATGCAGTATTGGCGGGGAGGGGGAGGGGAGGGGGGGGTTGATGACGGCGGCAGCGGTAGCAGCGGCGGCAGCAGCAGCAGCAGCAGCAGCAGCAGCAGCAGCAGTAGCGGCACACACCTTTAATCCCAGCAGCAGGCGGTTCTCTGTGAGTTCCAGGCCAGCCTGGTCTACATAGTGAGTTCCAGGACAGCCATGGCTACACAGGGAAACCCTATCTGGGGGAAAAAAAAAATGCAATCTCGAAGCTGTGGTGTAGCTCAGTAGTAGAGCATTCGCCTAGCATAAATCGTAATCCCAGGATGCAGACACTAAATACGTATATACCAGTAAATCCACCGGGTGAGTGCTGGGAATTGAACTCAGGTCCTCTGAAAGAGCAGCAGGTGCTCTCAAGAACTGAGCCAGCTCTCCAGACCTGACAAGGCATTTATTTATTTATTTTTAAGTATTGTTTTGTTTTATCAAGACAGGGACTCACGTAGCCCAAACTGGCCTCAGACTTGCTACATAGCCAAGCACAACCTTGAACTCCTGAGCCTCCTGCCTCCATTTCCCCAGCGCCAGGATAAGTATGCACCACTGTGCACACCAAAATCCATGTCTTCTCTCCCTCTCATCTCTAGCTGGTCACGCGGCTACCTGAAGAGCACAGATTAAAATTTCCAGTTTCTCTTGCAGCTAGCGGGACACAGGGCACCACAAAACGCCAAGGAGACAAACACATTGCTAGCGAATACCGAAGATAAATTCCTTCCGAGTCACTCCGCTATCCGCCCCAAGGTGTCAAGAGAAGGGAAAGAGAGTGAAGGGCGGAGGAAGAATACTCCAGGGGGACCACCCGGCCTCTTCGGCTACCGCAGACATCTAGGCTGACACCTCACGGCATCAGCTTGCTACGCTGTTTATACCCACAGGGTCTCGCATAGCCCAGGCTGGCGGTGGAACTCGCCAAGTATTGGAGGATGACCTCAAATTCCTGACCCTCCGCCTCCACCTCCCGAGGTGCTGGGTTCGCAGGCTTGCTCCACCACCGCACCCAGCCAACATCGTGCTTCATAAAATGCTTTTCGTGTTTCACCAGAAAAAAAAAAAAAAAAGACTCTTCCATTTAAGTTTGTGATTTTTAAAAAAAATGCGTGGCATTGTAAGTACGTCTCCGTCACAGCGTGGTCCCAGAACCTGCCCCCTCCACCCCCTGATGACACAGCTCTCTGATTTTACACCACAGTCAGAAAGTGAGGTGGGACATTCAGCCAATTCTCACTTATTTATATCATCCCTCGGGGAGAACGTACATGCTAACAAGAATAATCTCACCGGAAAGGAAACTTCCGTGGTATATTTGGCTCAGAGACGTGTTTTCATTGATGGGGGAAAGAAAAGAAAGAAGCATACAAAAAAAAAAAAAAATGTAAAAGTCATTTCACCCAGGGGTAATTTATGCACATGAAACACGGTATGTGTTTTAAGTACTCATTCAGTGGGGTATGTTTTGATAAACGTTCACAGCCATGTAAGCAACACTGCAGTCTGGACATAAAATATGCCCACCCCTCCCAGAAGTTCTCAGTGCCCTGTGTTTTCTACCTCCTCACCCCACTAGCTCCAGGTCACCACCAAGCTACTTTCTGTCACTATGATTCAGTCTAGATGGTTCTAGAATATCCGTGCGGCAGCAGCATGCATACGAGCCGTACCTCGTTTGTAGGAATGACCGCTTACTGGGTGACAAAGACCTACAAACAGGTGAGCGCATCTCTTTCACAGATGAGAAAACCAAAACTCAGAAACTAAATACCTGCCAAGGTCATGTGGAGACTCAAAGTCAAAAGAGAATCCCACTGTATCAACCTGTCTCCTAGTCCGGGAGGGGTGGTTCCTTACATCCCACACTGCTACTGCCCCCGGTTTAATGTGGGCCCTAAAGGTTCCAGGAGTTAGATAAAAGGGTATCTGATATACAATGGTAGAATTGTGGAAAATACAGAATTATCTCCACATTTCGGCCATCGGCTGGTGATGCGGTTCAGTTGATAGAGGGCTTGGTCAAACCATCCTAGGAGCCCTGGGTTCAATCCGGCACCAGTAAACCAGACATGGAGACACCACCTGTGTCCCAGCACTGGAGAGGTAGAGACAGGAGGATCAAATATTCAAAGTTATCCCGACCCATATAAAATAATAATAATGGCAATAATAATAATAATAACCGGGCCAGAGAGATAGTTCAGTATTAAGAGTGCAGACTGGTCTTACAGTAGACCAAGTGTGGTTCCCAGCATCTACATCTGACTACACAGCCACCTGTAACTCCGGCTCCAGAGGATCCGGGCACCTGCACTCGCCCCCTAACCCCCTCATACCCCCGACACAGACACACATGTGTACACATAACCGAAACCTGAAAATAAATCTTAAAACCACAGTATCGAAATAAACAGATGTAGAAACACTCATTTCAAGGTAAGAAAAAGCTACACAAAGCATTCAGGACAGCAAGTTAATACATCTGGGGGCAGCATGCATGCACTAAGAAAAACTACCAGGTCACACAGATAGGTGGATGTGACCATTATTACTGTCCTGCTTGTAGCACAGGCTGGCCTGCGACTCATTGTGTAGCTGAGGATGACCCTCCTGTTTCTACCTCCCCGGTGCTGGGATCACAAGCCCTGGAACCCTCCACCTAGGGGCTTCTTCGCGCATGCACTCTGCCAACTGAGCCACGCCCCCGGTTCGCTTACTACTGGCTCTTGAGCTCAGTGTTGGATTCACCAACTAATATGCTATAGTTCGACAGTAGCCATGTTTAGACGGGTCATGAGACTGCATCTCAGACCTCGGGTCACCAGGCATTCTTCAGCGCATCGGATGTCCTAGTACAGTACATAAACATAACGGGGGTCCTCTCGGGTTGGTGCCAGTTCCGCTTTCTTTCCACTTCCTCCCACAGCCACCGGAGGGGTCACTGCAACCTTGCTGTTGGCAATCGGGGGTTCGTAGCACAAGGCCACTGCGGAAATGAACCGGGGGGCGGGGCGGGGGGGAGGCCCTATCTACTCCAACACTGCTCTCGATAGGTCCTTGTGGTGAGGGTTTCCAAGAACCCGCGGAGCAGTTAAGGGAGCTGAGCAACACTTACGAGAAACGCACCCGGCCCCACCCCACCCCCACCCCAGGCCCCTTTCTCCCCTACTTTGCGGTCTTTAGGTCTTCAGCCCTTCCGCCCTTCCAGGTGGTGGGTATGCCCATGTCCACAGAGTTCCTTCCCCAGCTCTGCTTACCTCCATGTCCCAGAGCCCCAAGGTGCCCTGAGACGACTCCCCCACTCAGCTGCCTAGCTGTCAGCAGCACAAGGGTTCCATCCTTGCCTCCAAGAGGGAAAAGTGTCGGTCTAACCGAGCTGCAGTGGGCATGGATAATCTACACCCAGGCTCTAAGATGTGAGCTCAACATCTAGGACCCAGGAGCCACGTGATGGAAAGAGAACCAACCTCTCTACCTGCCCTCTGACCTCCTCCTGCGTGCCAGGGCACATGCCCCCCACCCCCATCAATAAATAAGGTTTTGTTATTTAAAATAGAAAGCACGTGAATTAAATAAACCTAATCTCATCATTGAAGGCAGGAGGGTAGGAGTTCAGGGTCATCTTTAGTTTACCCAGTTAAGACCAGCCTGGGCTACCTGAGATTGTTTCAAAAGACTGAACACAAAACAAAAAAAGTATTTCTAAGTCTGGCCCTAGGGGAGGCAGAGGCAGGTGGGTCTCTGTGAGTTTGAGACTAACCTGGTTTACCTAAAGCAGCCCAGACCAGCCAGGGCTACATAATGAAGACCATGTCTCAAAAACAGGAAAAAATAAAATTGAAAAACAAAAAAGAAAACAAACCCAGCTCCTGACCTCTGACCTTTCCTATCCAGTAAGAACAACACTCCTGGCTTTCTCACTGTCTTGTGCCTAGCAGTCTCAAAAGCTAAGGAAAGCCCCTCCCCCTCCCAGTCATTGCAAGGCAAGGGTGATGCTCTGGCCAGGTTTCCTTGGAAGTTTCTAGCAACTCTCAATGGTTCACTTGCAACTTTACTGGAAAGGGTGCAACACCATGCGGTCTAGACTCCCGGGGCTGCCTGGCAGTGAGTACAGGAAGGATGAGGGGTAGGAAAAAGGGGAACTTCTGAAAATCAGCCCCCAAGAACTGAGAAATCCTTCCTTCCTCTCAGCGGCCACATGTGAGGCTGTGCAGGGGTTTGGAACCTGGCCCAAGATAAAGTGGTTGAGGAGATCTCAATGAAGAAAGGGCTCTGAGGCCTGCGTGAGGCCAGGTTCCCAAGGGATTATGGGGTACAAGCGGAAGAGGTCAAGATGACCCACAGGGAGGTCGGAATGTTAAAGATGTTAACTCCCAGAAAGAGACAAGAAAGCAATGTTTATGCCAGGGTGTGGCAATGAAAGCCTGGCAATGAAGGTGATTCTAGGAGCAGTAAGACAGGGAGTTCAAGGCTATCCTGGGCTATGTAACCAGTTTAAGGTCATCCTAGGCTAGATGAGACCTTGTCTCAAAAACGAAAACATGAGTCAGCAGTGCTTAAAAGGAGACACACGCAGTCCACACATGAGGCAAGTTGGGGGTTCCATCGTTAGGGGTGACATTTCGCTCAGTCCCAGCATAAGCTGTCAATCAGGCGGCACGACGAAAACCTACATCCAAGCCGGGGTCACATGTATCCCAGGCTGACCTTGAACTCTTGATTCACCTGCTTTCCATTCCTAAATGCTGGGTGTGCCTGGTGCTCATTGTATTTAGAGATCTGCCCTACTCAGATGTTGAACTCCCTGGCCAAGTGATCATTCTAGGCTTCTAGCTTAAATATTTTCCAGTGGAGCTGGGCATGGTTACACACGCCTTTAATCCCAGCACTTGGGAGACCCAGGAAGTTCCAGACCAGTCTGATCTATACATACCCACAAGTTCCAGGTTAGCCAAGGCTCTATAGTAAAACCTTGTCTCAATAAACAAAAACCAATCCAGAATCACTGTCTGCGGTCATACCTGTAATCCCAGTGTTTGATAGTATCAAGAGGATAATGCTCAATGCCAGTCCCAGTCATGTGACACCAGCCAGTCTTGTCCTCGAGGAGTTCCTGGTGCTACAATTCGGCTGCACCTGCTTTGGGAAGGAGACCCCCCCAAACTTCTGCTAAGGGTTGGTCATGGTCTGGGGGATGTGTTTCTTTAGTGGAGGGAGACATTGCCTGGCAGGCAGAGAAGACCTGGGTCCCATCCAGCACCGAGTTGCCCAGGAAGCTCTGTCCATTTGTGCCCCACCAGGAAATCAGTACAATCCTTAAATGCCTCTTTTACTTGGCTTGGGTCCAAGCATACATCTTCGCATGAATGAATGGGAAACACAAGTTAAGACAAAAGGTTTTTATTCAAAAAATGCCAAGTATAAAAAAAAAAAAAATAAGATCTCTTTTATTCCCCTGTACAGTATTTCACTCAGATAAAACCAGCAGGCTACATGCTGCTCTCAAAAGCACAGCCTCAGAGGATCTGGAAGGCACACCATGCCGAACTGCCTGCCTGTCTTATGTACACAGTCAGCAACGCCCCTTCCCGGACAGAGCCCAGACCCACTTCAGTAAGTAGGCAAGGGGCCTTCACAGAAGGAGCTTCAGCAGCTGCCCCACGAGGGGTCCCATCACCCCAGCAAGCGTTGCAGCCCTCCCCAAAAGGTCCCCAAGTCAGAAGGAAAGAAAAGAAAATGACAATAAAATCCTAGGGTAACAGCCAGTGGAAGCTTGGAACAGGAAGGAACCAAATAAATAAATAAATAAATACATTAACATCGGCTTCCAGGCTAGGATGCGCCATCTTTCAAAAACAAAACAAAACAAAACAAAAAAAAAAAAAAAAAACCCAACATATAAAATAACTTAAAGGCATTTTTTTTTCCTTTTTAAATTGTTATCAACTATGTACGATCCCTTTGCAGGCTACCATGCCGACTGTACACACATTTACAGCTTGTCTGGTTGTTGCATTGTTTGTGCATTCTGTGTGAGGTCTTGGCTTTGAAACAGTTAAGTAGAAACCAAAGAGGAAGACCAGTTCACTTGGGAGTTTTACTAAAAGGAGGCAGGAGAGATGGGGCAGGTGGCTCAGCACTTGGCCCTGTAGCCTCTTCCGTGGCACCTTTTACAGAAAGGGGGGGGGGGGGGGGATGGGGATGGGAACAGGGAGGAAGAGCAGGGAACCAAACCCAGGCAGATTTTTGGAGAAGCAGCAGGTAAGAGAGGCAAGTTCAAGTATTTCTCCCAGCACAGCCCCACAGAAGGCACTCAGAGGAGTTGGAAGAGGTGACAGGGCTTAAATATGGTACTAGTTTTATCCCGTCTGACATGTTTCCCCCCCCCCACCCTGGCCCATCTCTATGACTCCCGTAGTCTCCCTGGTGACTAAAGTTCCATGGCAGGGTTCTCGCCCCCTCCCACCCCCCTACCCAGGATTCTGTGGAGCCCAGCGACACTAGACATCTTGGCTGCGTCTCTGGCGGAGTAGGGGCCCAGGACAAGCAGAGTCTCTTGCCCTTGCTGCGGGAGGCTGTTCCAGGGACCTGGGGTCTGGAATGAGTTGTCGCTGCGGTTCCTGCGTCAAGCAGGGTCCTGCTGGAAGCCGGAGACAGAAGCTTTCCCTCCATGGAGCATCGGATAGAAAGGCTGCTATTTGCTGGGCGCCGGAGACAGGCTGTGCAGATGGATCTCGGCGGTTGCCTGGGGTAGGAGAACATCCTGCATCCATGGATGGTTCTGGATTTCTTCGAAGGATGGCCGATCTGATGGTCGCAGGGCCAGGCACCACCTAATGAGGTGTTGACATTCTGCAGGAGGCAAGAAGGAGGTTAAGGATGACTCAACTTGTTTTTGTGATGCAAAGGTCTTCCCAAGGCCCACAAGTCTGGGTTTTTTTTTTAAAGAGGCACGTACTTTATACAGAACTCTGCTGGGTACTCAGTGGGAAAGGATGAAGACCTGCAGTCTACTTTCAGTTAAAAAGCAGCTCCCCTCTTAAACTTGTGGTTTCAAACTTCAATAGCTTGGGCCTTTCCCACGACACCCACTCACCAGAAATAGGAAGGGATGACAAGGGTTTTGATGAGCCATCACTGAGCAAGATGAGGTGATTCAATTCACCTACCAACTTACAAACACTGACACCACCCAGAATGAGGTCACTGGGACCACAATATTTAGAGAGCTATTATTGCCTTAAGGGGAGATGGCTTTTAAAGAGCCCTTGATTTTTGTTTTTTAACTTGTCAGAGATCAGGTCTCTGCTGGTACTTAAAACTTTACAGAGTCTGGTGGTTTGGGTGGGATGTGTATAAAACCCGTTCCAATTCCAGCAAGAACCAAAACAAAAACTGAAAGGAAACCCAGGAGACAGGATCTCAAAGCTGACCAGAACTTTGTTACCCAGTGAAACCCCGTCTCCTAAGTTAAAAAGCAACACGCCCCCAAGCAATTGGGAGTCAGGCAGGCCAGGTCAACTACTTAGTGACCCCTGTCTCCCCAAAAGAAAATGAAAAAAGTAAGAAGAAAAGATACCAAACGCCACTGCAGGGACCCAACCACTCAGGAACAAGCGCTTCAGGGAAGTTACCTGAAGAGACCCTCTGTCTGAAGAAAACTTGACCCTTGACTATCTCTTCGTCGTGCTCAAATGGAATATCTCCGCAGACCATATCATAGAGCAGGATCCCCAGGGACCAGACGGCGGCAGACCTGCCGTGGTAGCGATGGTAGCGAATCCACTCTGGAGGACTGTACACTCTGGTTCCTGCCAACCGAGGGAACAGAGAAAACAGGTTAGCAAAAATAAACAAAGCAACCAGCCTGAGTAGCTCCCCTTAAAATACTTTTTTTTTTCCTATTGTAACTCTGGCTGTCCTGGAACTCAGAGAACCGCTTGCCGCTTGCCTCTCTTGCCCTGGGAGTGCTGGGATTAAAGGTGTGCGCCGCCACAGTCTGGTTTTAAAATACATTTTTTTAAAAAAAAGGTACTGCCTGGGCAGGACTTGCTGGTATAGGCCTTTAACCCCAGCTCTCAGGAGGCAGACAGATAGATCTGAGTTCAAAACAAGCATCATATACATCCTTTCCTCTGCTGAAGAGTCAAACTCCACCTCTGCCTGTTGGTCTAACGGGAAATGGAGGAAAGGTGTATATATGGTGCCTCTCCACCAGCCCGAACATTAAGCTGAAATCTGTTACAAACCGCTCAGAAGACAGAAGCACCACAAAGCTAAACCCTGAGGCCCAAAGCCCCTAGGTGACAGGAACACTCGCAATGGTATACGAAAGAAGACATAATCAAGGGAGAGCCTTGAACTACATCGACCCTGCCAGATTAGATTTTCACCCAGACCAGATCCGGTAAGGATCCTTATACAACACTCCAGTCAGGGCGCCCTTTGGGAAACATTCCTCCGGGTTCTCAAGCAAAGCAAAACACCTACACACACTTTCCTCCCTACACTGGAAAGGTAGAGTTGCAGGGCTGGTTTCAGACCACGTGATTCCTGTTTACAAACTTTGGGTAGTAAAAAAAAAGTGCCAACCTCATGGTGCTCAACAGGGGGCAGCAAAGACTTGCCCGGGGGAGAAAAAAAAAAAAAAAGAGGACTCAGCCAGCCATTAACTGTTAAATACAAAAAATGCAGCCCAACCCAGCGTCCTCCACGAGCAAAGCAACACAAACCACAAGCCAGAGTCACAAGTTTTGAAAGGAGGTCGCTAGTTAGGGTAAGCCACTCAGATCAGGACCCACCCTCCCTCCTGCTTTGATCTGCTAGCCCGCCAGCCAAGCCCCTCCCTGGGATAGATAGATTTTCATCCTCCCAGCGGAGACACCCGACTAATTTCCAAACCAGCAACAGATCTTATTTCACAACATTCATTCCAGGCTTCGTCACCCCACAATGCCCTAAAGTGTAGTGAAACCACGACTCTTATTCCTTAACCCTCAAAAAAGAAAAAAAAATATATATATACACACACTGCAGTTCTAAGAACTACCTTAAAAACTCCCCACAAACAAAACAAAACTACAAAACCGGCATCCATGTCTCCCGCCACCACCGGCTCCACCTCCTCACTGGAGTGAAAAGTGGGTCAGACTTTTAGAAATCTGGGCTACAGCCGGTTGCCCACGACCTCTTATTCACCGGCCGAAACATGGAATTTACTAAATTCCACTTGGAAAAACAAAAACAAAAGCAAAAAAAACAAAAACAAACACGGCAGAAATGTGGCAGGTTCGTTCCACTGGCTTGAAATCCCCGGCTGTAGTCTGCCGGGAAGCTCGCCTCCGCCCCACCCCTGCCAGCACCGAGCCCGGCGGCCCAATGACCTCTACAAAGGGCCGGAGCCGGCTCCCAAGGCCCGCAAGCTGCGGGCAGCGCCCACCCGGGGGCCCCGGCTCACCGTCGAAGTCGGTGTACACCGTGTCCTTGAGCAGCGCCCCCGACCCGAAGTCGATGAGTTTGAGCTCGCCGCGGTTGAGATCGATCAGGATGTTCTCGTCCTTGATGTCGCGGTGGAGGACCCCGCAGTTGTGGCAATGCCGCACGGCCTCCAGCACCTGCCAGAAGAAGCTCCGAGCCAGCTCCTCCTGCAGGGCTCCGCGCTCCGTGATGAAGTCGAAGAGGTCTTGCACCGGTTCGGGCCTCTCCAAGATCAGGACGAAACTGTCGGGCCTCTCGAACCAGTCCAGAAGTCTGATGACTCCCGAGAAGCCGGAGCTCACCTTCTTAAGCAGGACCACCTCCATGGGTACCCGGGTGCCATTGGGCTGCAGGGGTGAGGGCGAGGGGTCGGTCGGTCAGTCGGGCGCGCCCGGTGGTCACCGCCCACCCACCCACGCGGAGGGGTCTCGGATTCGTTCACTCACCAATTCCCCCCAGTCGGAAATCCGGTCCTTCTCCACGTGTTTGATGGCCACCTGAAAGAAGAGAGCCCCGCGTCTCCATCAGACTCCCCCTTCTCTCCGGATCAAAGCATCCCTCCGCGCGCCCTCCGCGAGGCGGGGTTGCCCACTCACCGGCAAGTTGTCGGCGACGCGGATGCCCGAGTACACCGAGCCGAAGCCTCCGCTGCCCAGCAGCGGGCCCACCTGGTACTGCGACTCCAGGGGCTCCTTCTCTTTGCCTAGGGCGAGCGAGGGGGACACCGGACACTCAGCGCGCGGCCCACGCAGGGGTCCCGGGCGTCTCCCACGCCCCGCGCGCCCGGGGTGGGGTGGGGACACTCACCCGGCGCCAGCTTGTTGGCGTGCAGGTCGCTGCAGGGCGCGGCGCGCAGGTGGGCCAGGGAGTTGATCTTGGACAGGAGCATCCCCACCTCCAGGGTGTCGGTGAGGCGCCGGTGCCGGGACGAGCAGCAGCGGCGGCGGAGCGAGCTGGGGCTGCGCCGGCCGCCGGGGCTCAGACTGCGGGTGGCGTTGCGGCTCGGGCTGCGGCCGGCGCGCAAGGCCGAGGGCGAGTCGGAGGACGACGGAGGGCGCTGGCGGGGCTGGCGGCGGGCGGGTTCGCCGGCCGGGTCAGGCAGTGCGGGAGGCGGCGGGGCGAGCGGTGCCGCGGGACCCAGGGCTGCTGCTGGCTGTGACCGCCGAGGCTGCTGCTGCTGCTGCTACTGCCGATCCCGCCGCCGGCGCTGCCGACTCCCCTCCGGCCTCCTCCGCCACCGCGGCCGCTGCTGCAGACGCCCGGCTCGCCCCGCCGCCAGGAGTAAAGGGGCGGAGCGCGCCGCTGGGGAGGGCGCGCGCGGCGGGCGGGGACGGGGCGGGGCCTCTCCGGGAGGCCAAGGCGGGGAGGCCCGCTGGCGCGGCGGCGGAGGGCGGAGAGGGGGCGGGGAGGCGGCTGGACGCGGGCCGCTCCCCTCCGCCCCGCCCCCTGGCGGCTTCGCTCCCCGCCCCGGCCCCGCCCCGCGGGCGCGGCTCCAACCAACCAGAAGCGGCCTTATCTGCATAAAGCGGCTGCGGGCCCCGCCCATGCCCCGCCCCGCGCCTCGCGGTCAGAATGGTCTCTAACGCCGCCACGACGTGGCGGGAAGGAAAAGGCGCCAAAACGGAGGGGGAGGGGCGCTGGGCGTGCTTGGAGGCGGGAGCTGGGTGGCGCGCGCGGCCGGGGGGAGGAAGGATGGGGAGGGGCGTATCGATTCAAACCCAAACAATAACAAAGCCATCAAAGGCCGCCCGAGGCCAGCTCGGCCGGCTTTCGGTTTGCCGGAGATTTGGCGTGTGTTGTTGGGGGGGGAATTGGGGGGTGGGGTGGGGGGTGGGGGTCGAGGGCTGGAGCTGGAGCAGGAGAGTCGCAAGTTGTGAGAAATGGAAGGGCGTTGGTGCGGCCGGCGCGGAGGCCGTGTGCATGGCGATCAGGGTGGTCCTCCCTGTGTGACTCAGCCCCGAGACCTCCAAGGCTGCAGGGGCGGGTTGACGATGCGCCGTGGGCTGCATCCTGGGGGTGGCGGTTGCGTTTTTTGGGGGGCGAAGGCTGTGCAAGATGTGAGTCACCGGCGTTTTTGCACACCGAGGGAGAGCGGAGGAGTCACAGGCCTGCGAGGAAAGTGGGGGGGACGGGGAGACCTGGGCTGCGAGGAGCCGATGACAAAGATCCTCATGGTTGGAAATGAAAAAAAAAAAAAAAATTAAAAGGTACCATGAAGGGGTCCTGATGCCTTCAGAAATTATCCGTGTCCGAGTGACTGGGAGAGAGGAAATCACGACACAAATGTTAGTTTTCTGGTGCCAGATGCTGCTTCAGCCCCTTCCGAGAGGGCGGGAGGAGGAGGAGGAGGAGGAAAATTCCTGATCGCTGGCGAGGGTGGGAGGGTGCCGCTGGGTTTAATCAGAGGTTGCTCGGGTGGTCACCTCACCAGCTTGGTATTAGCAGTCAGGCGATACCAGCTATTATTGGCCGGGCCCCCAGCCTTGTCTCGGAGGAAAGTCCCCATCTACACGTGGAAATACCACGGAGAGCTAGCCGATTCACTTTCATCTTTTGTTCTTTTAAACTTCAGGGAAGAGTTGATAACGACGTGAGAAAGCAGTGAACTCTCTCTATGGAATCCATAATTGAATTATCAGTGGCCAGAGGAATTGAAAGCTAACTGAGTCCCCGTTGTCGTTATTTTTGTTTTTAAGTCCGAAGGATTTAAAGCAGAAATGAGCCTGTTCTAGATGTTGTTATTAATGCGTTTAAACGGTTCCTTTACGAGTTTTCCATGGTGCTTATAAAGATGCCCAGGGACTCCATAACTTTTATGGACGCTTCTTACAAAACATTACATATTTCCCTTTTGTTTGTGTTCTGTGGCCTAACTCATTCATTTTTGATGACGAAAGGAGAAAACCCCGGGGAACAAGAGCTACTTCCTTTTTTGCAGATAGGAAAATTAAACGTAAGTGGGATGACACGAGGTCATACAACAGCTAACACAACAGTCGAGGGAGCTGAGGAAATGACCCAAATTCCACTCCTCTGTGTCCAGAGCTTTCCCCTTAAACCTCTATGACACTGCCATTGAAGATGATGTCAGGAGAAGCACACGTTTGCCTGCAGTGGTCCCCACGCCTTCGATCCTGGTATTCCTGGCCAGGCCAGCCTTGTCTACATAGAGAAACCCCGTCTCTAAGTAAATATTTTCAAAGCACCAG
This sequence comes from Cricetomys ansorgei, assembly GCA_026225945.1. NCBI lineage: Eukaryota > Metazoa > Chordata > Mammalia > Rodentia > Nesomyidae > Cricetomys > Cricetomys ansorgei. Next base: position 478,477 of record JAMJFZ010002048.1, on the reverse strand, counting down.
TGGGCCTCCAGTCCTTCTTTCCTCTATCAGTTCCTCCTCTCCGTCCAAACAGGAGAACTTTTCCCATGGTCTTCACTCTTACAGCCTATCCCAGACTTGATGCCTCTGAAGACTCGAATCCGTCTGTCCTGGAAGTGCCCCGTCCTCTGTGTACGAGGTTGGGAAGGAAACCCGAGGTTTTAGGGGTGCGTCCTGTCGCTGAGTTCTACGCTCTCTTATTCAAAGCCTTGTGATCTGAACCACGCAGTTGTACTTCCACATTTCTGCTGAACAAACTCCATTCATCTGCTGCCCCTCCACCCATCTGACATCATGTGGGGTTATTAGAAAGAAAAAACAGAAACCTTTCTGGGCTGGGAATGCATGCGGCTCGATTGGTAGCGAGCGTTTGCCTGGCATACATGGAGTCCTGGGTTTGATCCCCAGCATTGCATAAAGGGAACAGTTGGAGCAAGCCCGTGATCCCAGCACAAGGGAGGTAGAGGCGGGAGGGTCTTCAAACAACCACAGCAACAAAACTTCCTGTTCTGTCTTTTCATTTATTTATATCTCTCCGTACTTTGTTTTCCTTTCTGACTTCTTAATATACGGTCCTCACTACATGTTCTGTGTCCTGGCCATGTCTCATGATTCTGCCGTTTCTGCCTTCCCAGTTGCCTATATCACAGGCACGATCCACCACGCCCGCCTTTCATCCAACAGCTACTGGTGGTACCTTAAAGATCATGACTAAACTCGTTCTATGTAGCAGGTGTAGTAGTGGCTCATGCCTGTAAGCCCAGCACTTGGGAGGCTGAGACAGGAGGATTGTCAAACGGAGCTGTATCATGAAGCCGGACAGTGACATCACAAGATCCTGTCTCAAAAAGTATAAAGACTTATGGCTAAGTATGTAGCTCAATGTTAGAACTCGCGTCTAGCATTCCTGGGGTTTGTACCCAGTGGGCGGGGGAGGGGGGTACACTCAGGAAAAATAAAACAAAAGGTGAGACAAAAATTAGCCAGGGGAGTCAGCGAGGGTCCAGCTCCTCTCCATCCTGAGACGTGGCACGCAGAGATTAGGAGAACGGTCACGTATGTTATCCAACCTTTCTCCCTCAGGTGCAGGCCGGACAAGATAACATCACCTACCTCCTGGTTGTGAGAAGGAAAGTCTGTAAAGTGGGAAACCTAGTCCCCAGACACAGCACAAACTCCCAACAGAGGCCGCCCAGGACGACGGCCACACTGCCCTTTGTGACGGCGATTGTGACTGTGATGTGGGGAGATGCAGTTGGAACATTCCTTTATTATTGTTACATGTATGTGCGTCACGCCACAGAGAGCATGTGGCAGTCAGAGGACAACTCCTGGGGTTGGGGTTGGGATGTTCTCACACCTAAAAGTGTCCAAAGGTAAGATGCTGGATATGGGCTGGTGCGATGGCTTTGTGGGTAAGGTGCTGCCAAGCAGGGTTTTGATCTGGGATCCTCAAAGACCCCCAAGTTGTCCTCTGACTTTCCTCCCCACCCCCTGCACGGGTGTGTGCACGCACAAAGACACACACACACACCACAATCAATCAGTAGAGACTGAAGGAACAATGGCTCAGCTCCTAATAGAGCTTACTGCTCTTGCAGAGGACCTGAGTTCAGTTCCCAGCACCCAAGCCGGGTAGCTCACGGCCGCCTGTAACTCTAGCTCCCAGGGATCCCATGTCCTAGTCTGGACCCTTCAGACACCTGCCCTCACATGAACCTGTCCCTCCCCCACACACACATATCATTTAAATTAAAATATATATATAGCATATATAAATTATATATATAACATATATAAATATACATAATTTAAAATAAAATTTTTAAAAAATTTTGGGAGGGGGGAATAACCTACTTTAAAAGATAATAAATTATTAGCTCAGTGCAGTGACACCTGTAATCCCAGAACTCTGGTCCTGAAGCCCCCTTCCCCCCCACGGATGATGAGTTCCAGGTCACCCTGGGTTACATAATCAAACCCCCCCCTCAGGGGACGGGGGGAGGGATGAGGAAGACCCTAACAAAGAACAAAGAATCAGAAAAATCACCCTCATAACAAGTGGCTTTGGAAAGAGGAAAGTCACAATTGTGCTGACACAGCTGGGTACAGAGTAGCGTTTGTTATCTCTAAGCTGAACGGTAATCAAAATAACCCGTAGGTAGTTTCCATATGATAGATTTCATCAAGTCGGTGTCAAAGGTTGACTGGTGATGTTTGTAATCAGAGAGGTGTAGGAGGAAGTTGGAAAGGGACATCCTTGCCAGTTTTAAAGAACTTATTTTTTTCCAGTGCTAGGGAATCTAATCTAAGGCCTTGGACAGCGAAGCAAATGAACACCCCAACCTCTGAGTTCCGTGGAGCAGCAGGACATATGTTTTAATCCCAGCAGCACTGAGGAGACAGAACCAGGAAGAGTTCTACGAATTCATGAGTTTGGGGAAAATCTGGTACTCATAGTGAGTTCCAGGCCAGGTAAGGTTACAAAGTAGAACCTTGTCTCAAAGCAAAACAAATAAACACACCAATAAATAAATCTTTTCAAAAGAAAGTCAGAAAGGTGAGGAAGGGTCTGGAACTCAGTTGCTAGAGAACTTGCCTAGCTTCTCTGAAGCCCTGGGTTTGATCCCAGGCACCGCCCAAACTAGAAGTGGGGCACAGAGAGATGACTCAGCAGACAGAGGGATCTGATGAGGAAGGCTGACTTACGGAGTTTGACCTCAGAGCTGTGGTGGCAGGAGAGAATTGATTCCATAAAATTGTCCTCTGACCTCTGTAGATGTCTATGCGCGCGCGTGCACACGCATACGCGCGCACACACACACACACGCACATACACACATGGTATATATTAATGAATTAATTTTTTTTAAGTTAAAAGGTGGCCTGGTGGTGGTGGCACACACCTTCAATCCCAGAACTCGGAAGGCAGATCTCTGCAAGTTCAAGGTCAGCCTGGTCTACAGAGTGAGTTCCAGGACAGCTAGAGTCACAACAGAGAAACCAAAACAAAGTTAAAAGGTATTCTATGATTAAGTTCGGACTGTATGGCCAAGGCTAAGACTCAAAGAAGCCGAAAGGAGGTCTAGGAAGCTCACTATAGATATTTTTTTGGTTTTGGTTTTGCTTTGTTTTATTCTAAGAAAGGATCTCACTTGGAAGATCTGGTCGGCCATGAACTCAAATTCACCTGCCTCTGTTTTCTGAGTGATGGGATTAAAGGTGTGTACTACCATAGCCCCTTTTCTAAGTAGATCTTTTTTATTATTTATTTGTTTGTTTGTTTGTTTATTTTATGTACATTGGTGTTTTGCCTACATGTATGTCTGTGTAAGGGTGTCAGATCCCCTGGAACTGGAGTTACAGACAGCTGTGAGCTTCCTTGTGGCTGCACTGGGAATTGAACCCGGGTCTTCTGGAAGAGCAGCCAGTGCTCTTACCTGCAGGAATTGGTTCTCTCCTTCTATGATTTGAGTCTGAGAGGAGAACTCAGTTCTTCAGGCTGGACAGCAAGCCCCTTACCTGGTGAGCCATCTCACGAGCTCTTGAAGAGTTTGCGTTTTGGGTTTTGATGTTATTTACAGTATTGGACAAAGATAGCTAATCGGTTTCATAAAAACACAAACTTCGGGGACTGGCGAGATGGCTTAGCAGTTAAGAATACTGGTTTCTTTTCCAGAGGACCTGGGTTAAATTCCCAGCACCCATGCGGCAGCTCACAACTGTCTGTAACTCCAGTTCCAGAGAATTGGACACCCTCACACAGACATGCATGCAGGCAAAACACCAATGTATATAAAATAAAAATAAATAATATATTAAAAGAAAAAATGCATACTTCAAGCCAGAGATTGCAAGCTACCTCTAGCCTCTAATCCCAGTGCTCAAAAGACCATTACGAGTTTGAGGCCAGGAACTACACTGTGAGACTGAGGCAGAAGGCTCTCTCTACTATAAGGCCACGTGATCTACATATTGACTGTATCTCAAAAGATAAAACAAGCGACTTCAGGGCTGGGTACATAGAGATCTTACCAGTGTGCCAAGACTCTGAGTCCAGTCCCTAGCACTGAAAAACAAAACCCAGATTTAAAAATAAAAATTTTTGAAAGCAAAATTTCGTCTTCAAGAAGGTACGCGCGAGGGACGTGGTAGATCCCAGCACTCTGGGGGAGGTAGAGGCAGGCAGATCTCTGTGAGTTCAATGGTAGTGTGGTCTACGTAGCGCGTTCCGGGAGACCCAAGGCTCTCTAGAGAGACCCTGTCTCAAAAAAAAAAAAAAAGAGCAAACACACAAAAAGGACTTGCATAAATTGATTTCCAGGTCTCTTAGTGGTAGAGAGCTCTGCATAAGGTATACAAAGCCCCGGCCTGTTTTCCCGACACTAGAAATAAATACCTACAAATGAATGAATGAAAAGATAGCCAATTTCCTAAAGCAACAGCCGAGAGAGGCAGGTGTGGTCTAATACAAAATATTACCTGGGCGGGGCCTGATGACACCAGAAGTGACCCTAGGCTTGGTAGAAACGGGAGGATCAGGAGTTTGAGATTATCTCTGGCTACACAGGGAGTTCGACCACAGCCAGAACTGCGTGAGACACTGTCCAAACAAACGAATCAAATAGAATCTAACATTTTTGGAGAATGAGGGCTTGAGAAAGTCTCACCTAATCCCTCGCTTGCCTGGAAATCACTCTGTCGACCAGGCCGACCTTGAATTTACTGCACGCAGTTCTCCGGCCTTGGCCTCCCCCGTAACTGCCGTCGGGTTGCAGGCATGCACTGCCGGGTCCAGCTGCCGTCCAATATTAGCCATGTTAATCATTTTCTACGTCACATACGGCACACGCATATTCATGTATATCCATATGACACACGTGTGCATATTTTTGTCTAGTTCTCTTCATTACCAGCATACCTAGAAAATTAAATAACTTGCCCAAGGACCACAGGTGAAGAAGATGCAAGCTGTCACTCATTCCTGGGAGATGCCTTGGGTGTCACTGTGAGTTAGAAGGCACACTCTGATCACAGACAGCAAGGGGCACATTTAAGAGACTCAGAAAGTGAAGTTGGTAATAGAAGGAAAGATGGTATTGTGGCCAAGAGGAATGGCACCTAGACCACCCCCAAAAGCTGAAGCTGAGATCTGCCTCCATGATAGAATACTGGTCTGCACATGTGAGACCCTGGGTTGAGACCCTGACTGTGGGCAATGCAAAAGAATCAATACCTTTAATCCCAGTAGAGGAGGCAGAGGTACTTGGATCTCTGAGTTCAAGGCCAGCCTGGTCTACATGAAGAGTTCCAGGGCAGTTATAGCTACACAGAAACACTCTATTTTAAAGGAGGGAGAGGAAGAGGAGAAGGAGAAGAAGAAAAAGAATAAGCTGTTAGCACAAAAGTTACTATGTGAGATTTCCAGAGGGAAATTGGTTGCCCGAAGTGAGAGTGACAAACATCGGCCAGAGAAGCTTCTCTCTGCATGGGCAGCCCCTAATGAAGAGTCTTTGGTGGTACATGCCTTTAATCCCAGCACTCAGGAGGCAGAGGCAGGTTGATCTCTGAGTTCGAGGCCAGCCTGGTCTACAGAGTGAGTTCCAGGACAGCCAGAGTTACAATAAATAATAAAATAAAACACAGGAAACTTGTTGGGGATGCCCAGAGATGTGGAATCCGGAGTGGGGAAGCATGTGACCAAGATACATTGTATTTACATGTATGAAATTGCCAAAGAAAAAATAAAAGGTATTTGCTTGATGCGGTTGTTCAAGCCTTTAATCCCAACACTGGGGAAGAAGAGGCAGGAGTATCTCGGTGAGTATGGGGCCAACCTGGTCTATATAGTGAATCGGAGGTCAGCCAGAGCTACGTAGCAGACCCTGTATCAAAAAATAAGAAATGACTCTCTGGTGTGAACACCAGCACGAGACACAAGAGAACCACTTTTTATTTTTTTATTGACTAATTTTGAAAATTGAAGAAATAACTAATTCTGAATGGCCACAGTGTTCGAGGCACTGCCCTAAACCCTGAGAAGCAGGAGGGAATGTCCAAGGAACAAAGACTTATCTCTTTTTAACGGCCATTTGTTTTATGTGTATACACACATAAACATGTATGATGCGCAGACTCATATTAAAGAACTGCTCGTCTGGGCTGGGGAGAAAGCAGCGCCCCGCCAGGGTAAGGACCTGAGTTCAAATCTCCGGAAGCTCCATAAAGTTGGACAAGGGGGTTTGGTGTGTAATCTCAGTGCTCCTGTGGAGAGCAGAGACGGGAGATTCTCAGACATGGCTGCCAGGAACAAATGAAAAGACCCTGTCTCGGGGTGGAAGGTAAGGCCCCCACACCTGAGGTTGTCCTTTGACCTCTAGGAGCATTCCATGGCACAGTCACACCCTGGCTCTCCTGAAATGTGCATGGGTACTCACACTCACACACACACACACACACTCATACTGACTCTCACACACACTCACACACACATACGCTTCTCTCTGCTATGCAGGTGACGAACCCCAAGTCTCAAAGACACAGGTGACTTGAGGAAGTTCTACGGCGGCAACACCAAGTCGGTAGACTTGGGTGCTGGCACCGCCAGCTTTGATTCTCACTGAGGTACCTCCGGTAATGGCAGGCTGTCATTTGCCAGGAGGCAAAGTAAGGTGTAGGCAACAAGGGCTTCGATCCGCAACCTGCTTACAAGTGGGAGCGCTATGAGAACCCGAACTTTTTTCTGGGGAATTTTCAGGTGTGTGGGGACTTTCCAGTTGTCTCCTCAACAGGAATATGGAAAATGGCCTTTCTCTGCTCCGCACACCTGCCTGCTCCCCCCTGTGACGGGGGCCATGAGGGGAAGGTTCTGAAAGTGTGTGGTCCTCAGAGCCCCAGCACCTGGAGTCTGGTCAGAAATGCAAATTTTGGGGCCACTCCAGACTCACAGGGTCAGAAACTGAGAGGGAAGGGGGAGGGCCACAACCATCTGCTTGTTTCTGGTTTTGTGTTGTATTTGCTGGCTTCTGCCTTTGACACGTTGCATTATGTAACCGAGCTAGACTGGCATCCAGCTCACAACCTTCTAGCCTCAGTCTCCTAAGCGCTGGGATTACTGGTTTGCATCACTCCCTCCTAAGGCAGTTATGTAATTAGGTTTATTTATTTTATGTGTGCGCCTGAGCAAATCAGCTCCTGCTCTCGAATGTGTGTGGTCCTCTTCCTTTTTGTGTGTGGCGAGATGAGGCAGGGTCTCACTACGTAGCTCTGGCTGTTCTGGAACTCACGGAGACCTGCCTGCCTCTGTCTCCCAAGTTCTGGATTAAAGGTGTGCGCCACTGCGTTCCTGTGGAGGTCGGGGGATAACGTTCAGGAGTCAGTTCTCATCCGGACCCTGGCAATTCAACTCAAGTCATCTGGCTGGGCAGCAAACACCTTTATCTCCCAGGCCAGCTCACTAGTCCCGTATTTTATTCATTTGTTTGTTCAGGACCAAGTCTCAATGTAACCCAGGCTGGCGTAGAACTCACAATAACCTCCTACCCCAACCTCCCATATTCTGGGATTCCGTTGGTGTGGTTTTCCACGCCTTTAAGCCCAAAGATCTGGACTGAGATGGAGGTTGGTCTCTGTGAGTTCAACGCCAGCCTGTAATAGGACTCTGCCTTAAAAAGAGCTGGGAGTTGGGTGGGATTGGGTGGGGATTAGGACACACAGAGAAACAACCTTGAGAAGACACAGGAGAAGACAGCTATCTCCAAGCCCTGGGGAGGGGCCTAAGAAGAAACCAGCCCTGCAGAGGTGTTCATCTCAGACTTCCAGCACGCAGAACTAAGAGGGTAATTGGATTTTGTTGTCCATGAAACCCAGATTTTGGGAGGCTCTTTATTCTGAAAGCCCTATCCAGCTAAGGGACTTCCTTAACAACTTTCCCACGAGTTGAGGCTGGAGGATCTCAAATTCAAGGCAACTCACTGAGACTCTGCCTTAAAATTCACATTTAAAAAAAAAGAAAGGCTGGAGAGATGGCTCAGTGGTTAAGAGCACTTGCTGCTCTTCCAGAGGACCTGGGTTCAATTCCTAATACCCACATGGCGGCTTTCTTCTCTAACTCCAGTTCCAGGGGATCTGATGCCTTCCTCTGATCTCCAAGGACAGCTACACGTACATACACACCATACAACACAGTATACACACATACCACACATACGTACTTTTTTAAAGTATTGGATATTCATCATAGCATCCATCTTTAATCTCAGCACTTGGGAAAAGTAGGAAGAGATGTCTCATGAGTTTAAGGTCAGCCTGGACTACTTAGTGAATTACAGGTCAACCATGGCTACACAGTAACACCTGTCTCAAAATAAAATAACTTTTGTTTTTTTGTTTTTTTTTTTAAGAGGGGAGGTTCTGGGGCTCAGAGGAAGACTATTTGCTCAAGCATGTACAAGGACTTGGGTAAAACAAAAATAAAAACAACCTGACTCAGAAATCCAGGCCCCACCCAAGGCAGGACAACCCCCTTTCCAGATGACTCGGACTAGGTCATAGCTGACTGTCGAGTCTTTAAAGAGTGATTGTTTCATGCTTGCCATGGGCTCGGGGTTTACCCCAGTCCTGACTCAGCCAGTTGGAGGTTGTGCAAGCTGAATCTCTGAAGACTCAGTTTCCTCGCCTATAATTTAAGGCTAATAATAGCTCCTAGACACAATTCAATAATTGCCAAGTACATCAGAGACACTAAGGACACTGTGACTTAGCTTGGTAATTAACAGACCTGTTCACAGTGGCGCCCTCAGTGAGGTCTTGGCTATGTGCTTACATCTGTTCAGCACACATAGAATGCTATAGTGAGTTTTTTACTTTATGTGTATTTATTTTTGTTTGTTTTGGGACTGAGTCTCACTATAACCCTGACTGTCCTGGAACTCACTATGTAGACCAGGCTGGCCTTGAACTCATAGAGATCCCCTTGCCTCAGTTTCCTGAGTGCTGGGATTAAAGACACACAGGCCACCACAGCAGGCTGGAATCCTCTTGGGAACATGTACAGCTCTCTCCTTTCATCTCCTGGCCTAGTCTTGTGATCAGGCCAGAAGGTAACTAACTGTTAGAGTTGTCTTCACAGTCCCTCATCCCAGCACCCCAGACTTCTGACCCTGGAGGATCAAGTCCGTAATTAAAAGGAACCCATCACATGTCCGCTTCTCCATTGGCGTCTGCCCTGCCACCCTCCTGGTGAATCCCCTTGGATGCAGAAAGCACTAATGAGAGCTCACGTGGCTCCCCGGCCACACGTGGGTGACAACTGACTTTGGGTAGCACCTTGCACAGGACGGTAAGTGATACATTTAGGGCCAGCGCCAAGGCCATCCACGGGGGAAGATATTTTAAGCAGGGGGATTTCCTCAAACCCATCAGATTACACCATGGAGACAGCTGCCTATCCCATGTGACCTGGCAACCTCTCAGGCAAGGAGTCAGCAACCCTCCAGGAGGATGGAGGAGAAGGTCTCCTCTCCCCTCAACAAGGCTTAGAAGCAGGCACTACACCATCCGAGTTACTCTAAGTAAAAGGCACCCGTCCCAGAACCACGTGCTCCCGGGGGTTTAGAGAAGACACCCTCCGCCTTCTCAAAAATCACGAGACGAGAGTTCAATTGAAACATCAGAAGCCATCCGCCTTTTCCTAACACATCGCCGCAAAGTGAACCTTGAAAACCCTTAATTTTCTAGGGACTTAGCCGGGTGTGGCGGCACATGCCCGGCTAATCCCAGCGCTCGGAGGCAGAGGCAGGAACTCTGTGAGTTCCAGCCCATCCTGGTCTACAGAGTGAGTTTCCAACGCAGGTCCTCATGCCCACATCTCAAACACTACTGCTGAGCCCTCTCCCCAGCCTTGGGGGTGGGGTGGGTTGCTTTTCTTTGTTTGCTTGGGGCTTTCTGTTTGGTTTTTTTGTTTTGTGTTTTGAGACAGGGTCTTTTAAAACTTTATTGTTTATTAAAGAAAAAGAAAAAAGAAAACAAGGTTGGTCTTATTTGTCCTAACGGAAGACTTGGGGGGGGCTTCAAGATGGGGATGGGGCATCTCATGTACACCTTAAAACTGGAAGAGACAGGGGGTCAAGTAGTGGAAAGGCACGCGCTCAGAGCTCACACGTCAGGGAAAAAGCACAGCTTGTGCAAACACAGGTGCAAATCCCCCACTGCAGCCAGAAGGCAAGAGTTGAAGTTGCCCCATCATTCTTTGGGGCTGAGGATGCAGATCCATCGGTAGAGGACTTCCTCGGATGTTTGAAGCCAGTTCCAACCCCAGCACCTCAGCTGGGGTTCCCTCCTCTCAATGGCTCAAGTCTGTCAAGTTGATATAAAACCAGCGACGTCACTGACCCCCTGTCAATGACTGAAACATATAGCTGTTAAACTACGCTTTTCCTCCTTGTTTATCCCCAAGATTTCACATTAATAACATCACAACATAAACATTCCTTCTGGTTTTTTTTTTTTTTTTTTGATGGGTGAGTGGAGGGGTTTGAGACAGGGTTTCTCTGTGTAGTCCTTGCTGTCCTGGAACTCACTCTGTAGACCAGGCTGACCTTGAACTCACAAGAGATCTGCCTGCCTCTGCTTCCCGAGTGCTGGGATTAAAGGCGTGTGTCCACAAAACCCGGCCAAAATCTTTTTTAAAGGTTTAAAGTGGCTCAACTGTGGGCTCCTGTGACATCAAAAAATAAAATAACTTTCTTTCTTGCTTCAAGAGGGAAGAACCAGCCAGGCACAGTGGTGAACTTTGATCCCAGCACTCAGGAAGCAGAGGCAGGCAGATCTCTGTGAGTTCGAGGCCAGTCTGATCTACAGAGTGAGTTCCAGGACAGCCAGGGCTACAACAGAGAGACCCTGATACAAAGACAAAACAAAAACAAACCTGTAACCATGATGGGATTGATTCATCAAGAAGATCATTATGAAAGCTAATTCCTCTGTCAACACCCCAATCAGAGCCATTAAGCCTCCCCAGTCTCCCTATGGTATTCTAAGAGGAAGTGCGTTTGTGGAGCCTACAGAAACCAATCCAGGTTGTCCAAGTCCCACTTCCAAACTCCAGACCAGCAGGTTTCCACATGTGGCCCCATAACCAGTAACTGCAGCACCCAGGAACTGGTACCAAACCCTGGCCCAGCTCTGAGAAGAGGAACCAGATGCAGGGATCCAAGGTCAACATCGGAACCACAGCCATAGTGTTCTTTGGGCTGTCCTTTTCAAGGAATGGAGGGTTCTGGATGGAGTCGCCCCAGCCCTTTATTATCTGTTGGTGTGCTTTGACATTCTCCTAAGACGAGTGGAACGCAAAGCCGGCTAGACAGAACACAAGCCAGACCTGTTCCGAGGAACTCTGAAGTCAGTTTTCTTTGGCTTTGCTTTGACCATTAAAAAATAATAAAAAAAGCTTGCTTCAGGAGCCCCACTGGTCTCTGAACTTTTCCCTTTTCTAGTAAAAGTCCGAGTTCCAGCTGGAGTGCCGACCCACAGACAGCATCCTTCTTCAGAAGCCGCTGTCCCCCACGCGTTGCTGAGTTCCAGAGATAAGATAAATTATTTACCAAATGTAGGTTTCTCGCTATTCACTCTGCTAGCATTTAGCACACAGGGCTCCAGCGCCAGGGGAGTTTGATTTGCTCAGATATAACCCATCTGCTTTTTTTTTTTTCTGGGGAGTTTTTTTTTTTTTTTTTGGGAGGGGGGAAGGAGAGTAGGGAGGGTGTTGGGGTTGCCTGGAAAATCCAGGGAGCTCCCGACAGCCCACACATATTTTGGGGATGAGCTGCTTCGATCTTACGGGATTTACTGGAAATTCTGGGGAATGCTATTTTATTACTTAAAAAGCACACAGCTGCTGTGGCCCTTCTCCCCCCCCCCCCCCCCCCCCCCTCCACCCTCCCATCCCCCGTCCCCACCACATCATGCCTCCACCCTTTAAATTGAGTAAAAGCAAAACTCCAGATAGGAGCTGCCACATCTGTAATCCCATCACTTGGGAGTGTAAGGCAGGGGAATTGCCACTAGTTTGAGGCTGGCCTGGGCTACAGATGGAGACAGGCCTAGTCTCAAAAACCAAGAGCAACAGCAAAATGCACACAGAGATACATGTGTTTTATTTGTTTTTTTTTCCAGAATAAGTTATCAGAAGGGTAATTTCAATGTTGTGCAATCTGTTTACCCTAAATTCCTGGGGCACACTATCGGAGTCATTTCAGGGAATTTTAGAGCAGAGGTTACAGAATTTCTCCTAAATCAAGTGACACTAGGGAAAAGGGACCTGTGCATTCCGTAGTTCCCGGTTCCTGAAGAACAGCGAGGTGAAGGAGGGACAGAGGCTCCGCCCGGAGCCGTCCTGATGCCCTTCCTCCATAGCTAGAGTCATCAGTATTGCCTCCTACAAAAAACAAAGCAAAAATAGCAGGTGCAGCTGGGTGGTGGCTGCGGTGCACGCCTTTAATCCCAGCACTCGGGAGGCAGAGGCAGGCGGGTCTCTGTGAGTTCAAGGCCAACCTGGTCTCCAGAGTGAGTTCCAGGACAGCCAGGGCTACACAGAGAAACCCTGTCTCGAAGAAAAAAAAAAAAAAAAAAAAACCCAAAACAAAAAAGAAACAACAAGTGTGCAATCAGTGTAGAAACTTTTGTTTGTTTGACACAGATCCTCAAGTAGCCCTTGCTGGCCTTGAACTCCCTGCTGTTCCGGATCCTCCTGCCTCCACCTCCCAGACACTAAGATTTAACTCTCTCGGGACCATCTGATGGATAACACACTCCACCATTTTTAATGGTTAATTGCTTTGTTATTTTATTTTACTTCTACTTAAGGTTCTCACATATCGCCAGCCAGCCTGGAATTCCTTACGTAGTTGAGAATGACCTTGAATTCCTCATCCTGTCAGATGCTAGGATTATTAAGTACGGGCACCAAACGCAGTGTCTTAGCCTTTGTCTTCTCTTTCCAATGTATTTATTTGTTATGCAGGCTTGCGTGCGTGTACCTACGTGTATTTGGAGGCCAGAGAACAACTCTGTGGTGGATGTGTGAGCTAATATTATTCTGCTCATCCCAAAAGAAGAAAAATTGGTGCCTGGGACGTGGCTGCATTGATAGAGCCTTCCTTGCCTAGCCTGGGCTACAAAAGACTCTGTCTCAAAACGTACGAATGAGAGACAAGGCAGGACCTGGTGGCCCATACCTTTAACTTCATGCTGAGGAGGCGGAGGCAGGCAATTTTGAGTTTGAGGCCAGCCTGGTTTACATATCAAGTTCCTAAAAGATAAAAAGGGAAGGAAAAATAAACAGAAAAGGAACAGAGAAACAAACCCACTACGCTCAGAAAGGTGAGTCCAGGACAAGAGGAGTTCCTCGTGCTCCACAGCTCTGGGTCTGAAGCAATTAAAGAGAGAACGGTGTATTTAAAAAAAAAAAAAAAAAGTACCTGCCACCTCTTCTGTTTCTCTGGGAGATTAACCTACTTTCCTGGCTCATTTTCTTCTCTCTCCTGCATCCCTGAGTCTAAACGCTGCGGTGATTCGCAGGTTCCTAGGACTCCAACAGCATCTGCGAAGCTGGCTGAGGCACACAGAAGGGACACCCAGAAGCCATTCCCTCCTATTTCTTTTCCTTCCTTCCCCTCAGTAAGCTAAAAAATAAAAAAAGTCTGCCATGGCTTAGCCGTGTTCTCCCTGATCACAGGAATCCGCTACCCACACTCTTCTCTTGTCTGGTTTTCTGAGGGATCCAAGGGCTTTGCGGGGAGGAAGGGAAGCACCCAGACACCCACCCGGGGAACTCAGGCCCGGTCTGCCTTATCCAGGATTGGGAGGGTTCCGGGTTGCTCCCGCCTGCGTGGTCTTGGATGGTTGGATGTCTGAATGAAATACAACCTTCCCTGCACACATCAAAGCCTGTCTCAGGCCCCGTAGCAAGCTCTGCCTCCAGCCTCTCTCCCGTGCTTCCAATTTAGCTGGGTCTGTCTTGCATGATAATGAGGCCTAATTATCGCTTTATCCCTTGATTGAGGTGCTGAGTTTTTGAGACGTCGGAGTTCTCCTGCTAGGCTCCCCTCGCCCTCCCTCTGAGATGCTAACACATTCAGCCTGACATCTTTGGCCTGAAAGGGCAGGCAGCCGTGGGCCTGGAGGTTACCAAGCAGGGTCCACTCAGCAGCCCTCACCTTCCTGCCACAACTGCGGGGAGGCTGTGCGCACGCCAGATGCCCCGAATTCCACTGGAGGTTTAAGAGATTCGTCACTAGGTTAAAAAGTAAAACAAAGGCCAGGGGCCGAGTATCCTCATTCCCCGACGTGGTTACTTGACCTCTCTCCTTCCACACACTCATGGCTCATGCCCGGGACCCCAGCTCTCTCAGAAGGCAGAGACAGGAGGAGGAGGAGTCCGTGGCCATTCTGCCCTACATAGCGAGTTCCGGGCCAGTCAAGGCCGCAGAATGGGACCCCATCTCAAAAATAAAGACAACAAAGAAACGTAGAGACCAGAAGGAAGGGGCTGTGAATCATTTGGGGGGAAATTTCCTGGAATTGTTTCCCTTTTGGTGAGATGTCTTTAGGCACCTCCATTTCCCTACTGTGAAAGAAATCATAGGTGTGAATTTACATTTTTCTTATGTTGTCTTCCAGTGCTGAGAATCCAACCCTGGGTCCCCGAGACCCTAGGCATGTAGTTCTTCTGCCCAGGCAACACTAGCAGACCACAATTTACATTCCACTTCAAGTTCCTTTTTAAATTCCTAAAGGCTGTTGAGCTGATGAAGACCTGTGTTTAACACACACCACACACACACACACACACACACACACACAGACATACACATTCACACACACACAGACATACACACACACATACACACACACACACACACACACACACACACACACACACACACCACCCAGCATATGCATATCTATCACCTCATTAAGAACCTGTTGGGAGTGGTAGGAGGTGGTGCACCCTTTTAGTTCCAGCACTCGGGAGGCAGAGGCAGGTGGATCTCTGTGAGTCCGAGGCCAGCCTGGTCTACAGAGTGAGTTCCAGGACAGCCAGAGTTACAACAGAGAAACCCTGTATCAAAAAAAAAAACCAAAAAAAAAACCAAAAAAGGAATGTGTTGGGATTGTGGGTGTGTACCTTCAAACCTGACAAGAGGTTCCTTATTAATTTTTACTATTACTATTTCTTATTATTTACTATTACTATTGTCATTATTATTTGGGAGAGAGACTTTGGGCATTGGTGTGCATCACCATGTAAGCGGAGGTCAGAGGACCACTTTGGGGATCAGTTCTCTTCTCCACTGTGGGGTTCAGGGATTGAACTCTGGTCACCATGCTTTCAAGACCGGCACTCTCCCACTGAGCAATCTCTCCAGCCTAGGATGACCTTGTACTGCTTTGAGTCCTGGTTGTGAGGATTGGAAGTGTGGGCCGCCATGCCCAGCTAGAATTTTTTTTTTTTTTTTTTTTTTTTGAGACAGGGTTTCTCTGTTGTAACCCTGGCTGTCCTGGAACTCACTCTGTAGACCAGGCTGGCCTCGAACTCACCGAGATCCACCTGCCTCTGCTTCCTGAGTGCTGGGATTAAAGACCTGTGCCAACCTTGCCAGGCTCAGCTAGATTTTATTTTTTAAAGATTTATTTACTTATGTATTGCATGCTTGTGTGTGCGCCTGCATGAGTTTATATGAACTAGATGCAGGCAGGTGCTCCCACGGGGTCAGAAGGCTTCAGAAATGGAACCTGGGTCTTCTGCAAAAGTAGTAAGTGCCCTCAACTGTTGAACCCTCTCTCCAGCACTGCCCAAGCTAAATTCTTTATTCATTACTATTATGTGCACGCGCGCGCGTGTGTGTGTGTGTGTGTGTGTGTGTGTGTGTCGCTGGGGACTGAACCCAGGGCTTTGTGGATGCTAAATAATCACTGGCTCAACTGCACTCTACCCCTAGCCTAGACTGATTAGCTTTACGGAGTCAGTCTTATAGTGTTAGACTCTGAAGAGCCATAAGAACAAGCATTTGTTGAAGAACAAACACTGCCTGGAACTCACTGAGATCAGAGAATTTCTGAGCTACAAAAGAGAACCTTAGTCTAGACTAGGGCGTCTGAGACCCTGTGAGTGGCTTGTTGTGGGGGGTTGGAGTAGGATGGGGGAGTAGGTGGATCTGCATTTACAGTTCTCAAGCTAGCTCAAATCAGCCTTTGCTGCCGGTCTGGCGATGGTTTGGTAACAAGGATTAGGTTAAGTTTAGCATTCTCTAGATAAGGAAGCTGAGTTACAACTCTACGGAGGGTTTGAGGGATCACTCGCTACGCGGTCTCCCTGCTACAGTGTGTCATATCTTTATTACATTTTAATTAATAGTGCATGTGTGTGTGTGTGCACGCGCTTGTGTATGTTGGTGTGTATGCTCCCATACCATCCCACAGAGGACAGTTTTTGTGGGTCAGTTCCCTCCTTCTACTGTGTGGGTCCTGGGGATTGAACACAGGTTGTAAGGCTTCGTGGCAAGTACCTTTACCCACTAAGCCATCTTGCTGGCCCACGCGTATTCCCGTACTCTTGCTGCTATATTCCCCAGCTCTCGCCTTTCCAATTCTTCTTGGAATTCCACAAGACTTCTTGGGCAATATAGGTAGGGCTGCTGAGTGCAGGACCTTCTGTGCTAACGTGGCCCGAATTTTTATCATGTTTTTTAGTCAAATGCCGGGGGATTGAGCAAGAAAGCTAACTGTCCTGAATTTAAAAAAAACAAAAAACAATATGGATTAGTAATCTATATTACATAGACTCCCTAATATCAGGACCAGGGAGCCAGCCCTGTCTTGAAACAGGAAATCCTGCTTCACACAAAGCCGGAAATGCCAGGAACTGACTATTCTGAGCCGGTACAGATTCAAAACAGCTTTCTGGCCCTCCACGAAGGATGGCTGAGGTAGTTAATCACCCTTGGAGAAAAGGAATTCCTGGAGGGAGGAGGGGATACTCTCTAACCTTTGAGGGTTGAGGTCAGAGCAACTGACCAAGCTCTCTGTTTGCTGTCTGTGACAGACCTCCAGACAGGGCCAAAGAATTGACCTCTGGGCATGTTTTGTAATCACTAATTTCCAGGTAGCTGAAACTCAAGAAATTCTCACACACACACACACACACAGGCACACGCACAATGCTGGGGGCTAGAAATTCTGCTGAGTGGTATAGCACTCACCTTGCGTGTGCCCTCCTGGGTTACACCCCCAGAACAACAAGGAAGGAAAACTACACTAAGCCTAACACCACCCAGAAACACACACACACACATACACAAACACAATCTCTGCTCATCTTCTCAAATACGCCATTTTGTTTTTTGTTACCCCTTAAAATTTACTTTGCACGTGAGTACAAGCAGAGGACAACTTTGGAGCGTCGGATCTCTCCTATGTGAGTCCTAGGGACTCAAGTCAACAGACTGCCTGATGAACCATCTTCACAGACCCAATAAGGCACTTAAAATATATGTGTGTGTGTGTGTGTTTAACTTTATGAACAGTTTGCCTGCACGACTTTGTGTGTATCACGTGTGCCCGCAGGATCCCCTGGAACTGGGTTGTGAATGGCTGCGAGCCACCGTGTGAGTGCTGGGAATTGAACCTGGGTCTGCCAAGGCTAGAGCAGCAGGTGTTCTTTGCCCATGAGCCCTTTCTAAGCCACATTTTATTCTGGCCTGGAAACAGCTCTCAGAAAAGGTGACCCCAGGTCGGAACACCCTGTGACTGCTGGCGGCACAGGCCGTGTCTCTGAATTGTCACTTGTTTTATAATCTTATCCCCATATCCAAAGACACATTTTTCTCTGAGCCCTTTTATCTGAAAGGGCAGAAGAGGAGGCGATGAACGACTGTGAGAATCTCCTTACCCGGGCAGTCCAGGTCTGGGTGAGGTTCGAACGATCTTCTGAGAATCAGAGTTCCGGGGAGAGGGGGCGTGGGGGGGGAGATAATAATTTCTGCTTCTGAGCACGTGGACTTCTGCTTTGGTGCGTGTGAGGAGCGAGGGTATGAGAGCGAGCTCTTGAGGGGGTGGGGCGGGCTGGGGAGGGGGGCCTCCTCCGAGCATGGGCTCTTCAGTAATCTGCTTTGTGAATGGGGCTGGGGGTTGGGGGTGGGGAGGAGAGGGGCGCACATGCTTGGAATTCCTTCATCTGGGTGGGCTGCCTCTCTCCAAACTTTCAGGATGTGGGAAACGGAAGATGAAGGAGGCTGGATTTCCAACCTCTCGGGTTACAAGTGTGTAAAACGGAGGAGAGGGAGAGAAGCAAAGGGGCGCGAGAGGGGGGCGGGGAAGCCCTCCGGAGAGGGGCCCCGGGAAACCCAGCGTGAGGACTAGCTGGGGAGATTGAGAAGAGCCTGGGGCGTGTGGATCACGTTTCAAATCACATCAGTGCTGTGGAATTTCCTCTCTTCTGCACGGGGGTGGGGGGGTGGTGGTGGGAGGGAGCGGGGGTGGGGGGGGCGTGAAGATGCGGTTGCTTTAAGGTTAGTTGGTGATACATAGTGGACCATGGGACCAAGATTGAGGACCTTACTTACCAAGGGGATTGGTGTTGACAGGCCCCGAGCTGTCCTGGAGGGGTGGTGCTGGGGCCCTCCTCTGACCGGGTGTCTAACTAAAGCCCATGACCCGAGAGCCGTATCCATGTATGGATTTTATTTGTGCCTGACCTCTGTGGTATGCAGAGAGCGAACGCAGGGGCCGAGCAGGGGAGCTGCGGGAGAAGGAAGGGGAAGGCGGGAGAGACCGCGGCGAGGGTGTGGGATCCCAGGCCTGCTTTGTGTTTCGGGTGTTCCTGGCGGGCGGGGGTTCTGTCCATGGAGGATCTGTTTCTTTTCTACCTCAACTGCTGACCGGCCGGCTGTCTCCTATGGCTCTACACAGACGCAGATTTCGAAAATGCATCGCTCCTTTTTGCGTGATGAGAGCACCTGGTGCCCCATCCTCCAGGACCAACACCCTGTGATGCTGTGTATGCCTAAGGCTTGCAGCGAAAAACATCAGGCAGGGTCTGGGACCCACCATGAAATCCTGGCCCACAAAGTACACAGCTTGAGGCAGGAGGACCACAAATTCAGGGTTATGTATATAGACCCTGTCTCAAAACGTCCAACCAAACAGCAACTCTTCGCTGACTTAAAGCGTGAGAAAGTGAAAGCCAGGTACCAGGTCTCTGGCAGCCTAGCCTGGCATCAAACTGTGTAGCCCTGGGTAGTCTTGAACTCCTGACTCCCCTGACTCGGACTCCTCCTAGTGTCCAGCTTAACAAAAGGGAATTATTTCTTGGAGATAAGGTCACATGTAGCCCAGGCTACTTTGAAACTATGTAACCATGGGTTATCTAAAACTCCTGATCCTCCTGCCTCCACCTCCCGATATGATTGGGAGCTTGTGCGCAGCGCCCTGGCCTGCCACCATGCCTGCCGTATTCATCGCTGGGCATCGGATGGAGGGTTAGGGTTAGGGAAGGCACCCACTCTACCAATGAAGCCGCAATCCCCAGAGCAGAAAGGAATATGTACTAAGCCCTCCTTCCTGCCATAATTGGACAATGTCTCCTCTCAGTGTTAGGATGGGCGGGGAGTTATTTAGGCAGTATATAAACCGTGTCGCAAACACACTGCAAAAGTACTGCTTGGTTTTTAAAATGAGAATACAATGAAACAACCTGTCACAAACCATCCTGAGCCTTCCTTTAATCTTCCCCGCCCCCTCCCGGTTCAAAAAAGACGTTCAGGGTTCTCAGAAATATCGGGGTCATCATTTCCAAACATCTGCCAGTGTCATCCTCCAGTCGAGGGAGAGATCCAGTTAATAGTGATTTCTGCTTGACAAGAGTCGAGCGGTCTATTAGAATTGCCACCAAGCAGTCTCAGTACCACGCTTCACCCTCTGTCGGGCTGCAGACCGCACGTGCACGCACAATTTCCCTCTCTGCCTTTCCCAGGCTGGCCGCCATGATAGCGCCACACGGATATTATGTGTGCCTTCCTGATATTATTTAGTCACATGCATGCATGTGTCTGTGTGAGACCGTGCGTATGTGGGAGGTGCCCTGAGCCCTTGGAATACTGTTAGGGCCGGACGTGGGTGCTGGGAACCAAATTCAGGTCTCCTGTAAGAGCAAGGCCTGCTATTAGCCACTGGGTCATCTTGTGCGGCTTATATGTATATGTGTGTATATGTGTGTGTGTGTGTGTTTGAGTATGTGTGTACGTGTGTGTGTATCTCTCTCTCTTTGATTGTTTTTATTTAGACAAGCAATTCTAGCCCAGGCTGTTCCTGAACTCACTGTGTTGCCTGAAGATGATTTTGAACCTCTGGTCCTTCTGCTTCCACCTCCTGAGTGCTGGGATTACAGGCCTACACCTCCACACCTGGTTTATGTGGTGCTAAAGATGGAGCCCAGGGCCTGGTGCGTGCCAGGAAAGCATCGTACCACCCGAGCCCCAGCCCCAGCTCTGTTTCTTCTATGTAATGTCCACTGCGCCCTGCCTCCCCTATACGATCCATGGCCTTGAGTTTTTCTGCACTTTGTTGACAGATAGTCATTCCTCTAAGACACACACGCACACACACAAATATACATGCACATACGTGCATACACACATGCACACACACAAATATACACACACATACATGCATACACACGCACACACACACAAATATACACACACATACATGCATACACACACACACACACACACACACATATTGAGACAGGGTTTGTCTGTGTCTCCCTAGGTGTCCTAGCTAATAAATATTTCTTAAAATTGCTTTTTAGGTAGGCAGCGGTGGCACACGCCTTTAATCTCAGCACTCAGGAGGTTCGAGGCCAACCTGGTCTACAGACTGAGTTCCAGGACAGAGTCACAACAGAGAAACCCTGTCTTGTAAAACCAAACCAAACAAAAACAAAAGCCAAGCACCTTACTGTCTGAATCATCTCTCCCCGCCCCCCTTTTATTTCTTTTTGAGGCAAGGTCTCATGCAGCCCAAGGTGTCTGTGTTTGACTGACTTTGAACTCCTGATCCTCCTGCCTCTACCTCCTAAGTGCTGGGATTACAAGTGTGTGGCTATGGCTGGTGCGATTTTTTAAAAATGAGACCTATTAAATCAGGGAAAGGCACGATATATGAACTGGTCCTTCTGGAATTCTCTGTGGTTTCCTAGGAACAGGGAAGCTCAGGAGTCGGAGTGCTGTTTTCTGTGTGTATGAGTAAAATAAGTCAACGTGGTTTCTATTCTTAGTTGAAATGAAAATTGATTTTCGAAAGTCCGTGGTGTCCTGCTGTTGACCCCCGAGGCTGAGGGCCCTAGGATTCAAATGTTAAAATTAGAACTGGCTTTGAGGACTGGCTCTATTTACCAGCCGGGCAGCTTGTTTTTATTTACCTAACACTTAATACAGCATTCGCTCTGTTGTGAGCATTCTTTAAATATTTGCTGGGCTGGTCTTCAGGCCGGGGATGCTATTATATAAGGCTGCCATGAAGCTGGGTCATTATCTCCATCTCACATATGAGGAACCCAAGACTGGGGCGGGCGGGGTGGGGGAGTGGGGGGTGCGGTGGGGTGGCATCCCTCAACCCACTCCTGTGGGTGGGTTTCAGCTCACTGCACACCCAGAGTAAGCTAGGTGATCCAACCATTTTGACACCAAAGCATCGCCCCGAGGGCAGGGATGGTGACAGGGGAACAGACCACCTTCACAGGAGCAAGAAAGACCCAATTTCACACAGCATAATGAGGTTGGAAGCCCCAGGAAAGGGAGCGTTCTGTCTGTCTCTCGCTCTGGCTTCCTTGTGTACTGAGTCTCCGGTACCTTTTTGTTATTCAGTCCACAGCCCCCGTCTTGTGCCGCTTCCGTTTCCTTGAACAGCAGGCATCTAGACGTGAGGCTGGTCCCCACAGCTTCTGACCTCATTACTCATTCTGTTTACGGCAAAGCCTCACCCTCCAGACTGCCCTGTTTTCCCAGCCAGGAATTTGGCTGCCCTCGTTGACTGTGATTCAGATTTTCGCTCTTGCGACGTTGCATCCCGGCCCTCCTGTGGACGCCCCCCTCCCCCGACACTCCGGAGACCCTGTCAGGGGTGAGGCAGGTCTCCATGAGACACACCCCACCCCGGAGGGCTTGATCAGGATTGTGTGTGTGTAGGGGGCTTCAAATGAAATTGAAATTATTAGGAGGCTGGCCGTTGGCAAGGGCTTTTGAGGAAGATACAGCTGCAGACGCGGTAAAGGAGTCAGAAAAGGAATTGGGGGGGGGTCTCTGCGGGAAATAATTGTAAAGGTAAAGGTTCCCCACACCTGGGGAGCTGGTGCCTTCGGAGGCAGAAATACGGTTCTAATGAGAGGCATGGGGTGGGGTCCACCACCTCACCTTCAGGTGGAGACTTGACAGGTGTCTACAGTATTGGGCCTATTTATGTCAAATCTCTACATAGCTCACTCGCTTATTTTTTATTTATTTGAGAACAGGGTGTTGAGAAGCTCGGGGGTGGCTGAAAACTCACTATGTAGCTGAGGGCGAACTTTTGAACTCAAAATTACTCTTATCCTTGTATGCGCGTCCGTGTCAGGCAGCACCCGTGTGCAGACACAGTGCAACTTTTGGGAATCGGTCCTGTGGGTCCCAGGGATGGAACTCAGACGATCAGCTTGGCAGCAGGCGACTTCACATACTAAGCCATCTCATGATCCTTCTGCCTCTAATGCCTAACTGCTGGGATGCTCTACTGCCCTGGGCTCCAAGCTGGTACTTACTGAACACGCTGGGTTCTCTCTGTTTCCCATCGGATACCCGGGGACATATTGTAGACTTTTTTGTGTGGATGAGGCTCTGAAGTCTAGAATTCTCGACCTCTGCCTCACATGCACACCTCTCTGTATTCCTAGTTTCTTCCCGTCTCAGTTACAAAGCGGTCAGAAGGAACAGCGCAGACCCAGGCGGGCTGCGTCTGCAGGCGATGGAATTCCAGGCTTCGGTTTGCACAGCCTGGACTCATTAAAGTTGAAAAGAACCTGCGTGTGATTTGGTTTTACCCCTGAAGTGATCCCAGGAAGGGTTAGGGTAGGGACGGGGAACTCCTCAAGTTCCAGCCGGTTAGTGTCTGGGAAGGGCTGGAGCCACTTGGTGGCGGCGCAGAAATGCCCCGTATTTCCAGGCCTGCTGAGAGGGAAGTCCCAGCTCAATGTCGGTGGCAGCAGGGCCCGAGGGCCTTGACTCTCTCTCCTAGATCGTTAGCTACCCTGGATGGATTGGCAGCAACTGTGTGACATCAAGGAGACATTTTCTTCTCTGTGAGCTCAGCGCCTCCATTTCGAAATTCCTGAGTCACAAGACAGAAGCTGCAGAAGCCCAGGCACACACTTGTGGCCGCGGCAGGTGACCCGAGCCTGTTCCAAGCCCTCCAGAGGCTGTGTAATCCCTGGGATTCCGGCGGCTGGCTGCCTGGATGGCCTTGTAAGGTGCTGCGGCTGGCCTTCATTATCCCCGGGAGCTGACAGCTTCTGGACGGGCTGCCCATTGGAGCTGGTCCCATTGGATGGCGCCTGGGAGTCACCGGCTTCCCCTAGCAGTATCTCCCGCTCGTTCCTTCTTGTCTTTATCTGTGGTTCGTCCCGTCTCTAGGTTTGAAGTTATGTGAGCAATCCGTGTATGGTGGCACATGCTTGTCACCTGAGCACTGGGGAGGCTACGGCAGGAGCATTGCTGAGAGTTTGAAGCCAGCCAAGGGCTACATAATGAGCTACAACCCAGCAAGAGGTACAATGTTGACACCCTGTCTCAAAATAATAAAAATTAAAAGATGGAAATATAACAAGATTTCAAAAAGGCAGAATACAATTAAGTGGGACCGAAGTTATTCGAACATGTTTTTTTTCCTAGATTTTTAGATTTATGTTGATGGGTGTTTTACCTGCATGTATGTCTGGGTATCATTCTGTGTCTGGTGCTCACAGAAGTCAGAGAGGGCGTTGGAGCACCTGGAAGCGAAATTACAGAAGGCTGTGAACCGCCATGTCAGCGCTAGAAACGGAACCTGGGTCCCCTGCAAGAACAGCAAGTGTTCTTAATTCCTGAGCCTTCTGTCCAGCAACAAACATCAATTTTAAAACTAGAAACATTCCGCCCAGCTCAGTGTCCTGCCTCTGGTCCCAGCATTTGGGAGGAAGATCGGATCTCTGTGAGTTCCAGGACAGCCAGAGCTGTGTAGAGACCCTGTCTCAACAAAACAAAAAAAAAACAGACAAATAAAGAAAGCGTTCTAATCTCATCTACACATATGTTAATCTGTGTACATACTCGAGGAATGACAGTTGGAAAGCACAGAAAGACTTTGAATTACTATGTTTTTGTAAGAGCAGAAAATGTTACTACGTCCACACAAACACTGGATCCGGAGCTGAGGGATTTCAGGCAGGGTTGGTCTTGAAGGGACGGACTCAGAACAAGGTGTGTCTAGGTTTTGGAAACGTGGGTGAGGGGTGCCAGGAACACCTGGGAGTCCTTAGTGTGTGTTTTGGATTAAGTTTTGGTGGTTGTGCCTTCAGAAACCTTTCACTGTTGCCTGATTCTTCACGGACACCCCTCCCTTTATCCAGTTCCCAAACCCCACATGGTAATATGACTCATGGTTTAAGAAGCTAGGCCCGGGGCTGGGGAGGTGACTCAGAGGCTAAGAAGAACATTGGCTTCCAGAGGACCTGGATTCCATTCTCAGCACCTACATGTCAACTCACAACCTCCTGTAACTCCAGACCCAGGGGATCCCAGACTCTCTGAAGGCACCAGGAGCAAACCGGGTGCACAGACTTATGTACAGGCAAAATACTCTTACACATAAAATAAATCAATAAAAGTAAACTTTAAGGGGCTTGAGAGATGGCTTAAGAGCACTGGCTGCTTTTCCAGTGGATTCCGTTCAATTCCCAGCACACACATGGCAGTTCACAACTGTCTGTAATTCCTGTGCCAGGGTATCCAACACCCTTACACAGACAAACATGCAGGCAAAACACCAATGCACATGAAATAAAAGTGAATAAAAATTAAAACAAACAAAGAAACAAAAAAACTCTAAAAAAACAAATAAAATCAGGGCAAGCCTGGTAACACATGCCTTTGATTCCATCACTCAGGAGGCAGAGGCGTGTGGATCTCAAGTTCGAGGCCAGCCTGGTCTATATAGGGAGTTGCAAGCCTATTCTGAGGCCACGGATTAGATACCCTTGAATTGTCTCACAATGAGCACTGGAAGTTAGGATTCGGCATAGAGACCAACCAGGATGGATGCACCTTTCACAACTACAAACAAAAACTCAAAGTGGCTCCCTGGTAGCCAAGGTGGCTTGTCACCCACCCCGCACCCAAATGTAGTCATGGTTGTAAAGCTGAACTGTACGCATGTCAGAGCATGCCTCCTAAGGACAGCACTGGGACACTGTCCTACAAACTTAGGTCTGGAGTTTGGGTACTAAAATATCCTTTGGCTACTATGACTCCTGCTCCTTGTGGCACCTCCAGCTGGCTAGCAGGTGACATAAGGTGGAGCCGGGACAACAGCTGAAAATGTAGAAATAATACCGTGTGTCTTCAGCATCCAGAGGCCTGCCAGGAGCAGGGATTCCTCTTGAGTAGGTGCCACCCAGGGGCAGAGGGCCATTTGACTAGGTGACTGGGGAGGCAGTTATCTACAGACCCTCAGGGACAGGGGACATCTACAAAGTTTATTTTTATTTGTGTGGGTGTGTGTGTGTGGCTGTGTGCCTGTATGTGAGCATGCATGCAGAGACCAGAGGTCCACATCTGGTATGTTCCTTGGTAACCAAGGGATTCGCCTGGACTAGCTGTCCGCCTAGCTCCAGGGCCCTTCGAGCTTTGATCTCCCCAGTCCTGAGATTATGGGCATCTACGTTTTTTTACATGGATGCTACCGATTGGACTCGGGTTTTCTTTCTGTCTGTCTTTCTTTCTGAGACAGTGTCTCACTATGTAACTCTGGCTGGCATCGAACTCACAGAGATCCGCCTGTGCTGCCGCAACCGGTTTGAATTCCTGTTTCTGCAGCAAGCACTTTATCAACAACAAAGACATCTCTTCAGGACCTGGTTCTTTGTTTGTCCATTGATTTGTTGTGGGTGGGGGTGTTGTGAGACAGGGTCTGATATTGTCCAGGCAGGCTCAAATTCACTATGTAATTAAGAATACTCCTGTTCCCTACTCCTGCCTCCATATCCCAAGGGCTGAGACCACCTGCCCACAAAGTAATTTATTTTTGTCATTTCTTACATACTAGGAATTACTGGCTGCTCTTCCAGAGGACCAGAGACCAACAGAGATCGTGTTCAGTGGTTCACAGTGTACTGTAATTCCAGCTCCAGGGGATCTGATGCCCTCTTCTGGCCTCTGGGAGCAACTACACTCATGTGCACACACCCACATGTAGATAAACAGAATTTTTGTTTTTGTTGTTTAAGACAGGGTTGAAACTCGATCTGTAGACCAGACTCACCTTGAACTCAGAGATCTCCCTGCCTTCCGAGTGTGGGGATTAAAGGCGTGCACGAACATGCCTGACCTAGTTTTATTATTTTATGTTATGTATTTGAGTGCCTAGGTGCCCAGGGAGGTCAGAGTCTTGTGATGCCCTGGAACTGGAGTTACAGGAGGTTGTGAGCAGCCTGGTGGGTGCTGGGTAACCAAGCTCAGGTCTTCTGCAGATGAGCCGCTGCCCCTTTGGACAGGGTCTCAGGGCTGGGAGGTGGCTCTATGGGAAGAGCACTTGCTGTTCAAAACCCCAGCACCCATGTAAAAGCTGGGCTTCGTGGTGTGTGTGTAACCGTGGTGTGTGTGACCCGCTCCAAGGGAATACGGCAAAGAGCAATAGGAGACAGGGTCTCATGTTGTAGCCCAGGCTGGCCTGGAAATCACTACATAGTAGGCTGGCTTCCATCTCTAAACAGTCCACCTGTCTCCCAAGAGTTTAATCGGAGTGGAGCTACCATATTACACCCAGCCTTGGAGCCCCCGGATGCCATTTGAACCCAGTAAAACAAAAGGTAGCTTCCTTGCCCTTGAGTCAAAAAGCTCAGCCCTCGGATGACCTGGAGGAGAATCCAAACTTGGCCAAAGGGCCTCTGTGTGTCTTCAGGCCACAGTCTAAAAAAAGCTGCGGGCGCCCCCCTCCCCCACCCCACCCCCAAGTAATGAACTATATCTAATAGCCTCTCTTTGGAGAGTTCTTTGAGAAGCAGGCGGCGCTTGGTTTTGACCTCATTATCCACGCATCTCCCCCCACACCCCCTCTGGGGCAGGTACATTCCTTGCATTCCTGCCTGCAGGAGCTGCTGGGATGTCGTTAACCCAGGCGAGCATGGGAAAATGCGGCCGGCTGCCTCCGAGAGTCCTAGGGGAGCAGGCGCGAGATAACGAGGGGTGACGGGGTCAGCACGGAAACCCCTTTCATCTTCTCTGCTCGCTTCCAACTTGGACAAAAGGTTCTGTCCGTGGGGGGATGCCGGGACCGCTCGGCTTTCTGTGATGCTTTGGCCCTGGAAGGGGGTAGGGGGGGTGCTGGGAGGCCTGGTCGTGTCTGGATATTGTTTGGGGGAGCGAATGCCTCGCTCTCTCGGGATGCCCGGGACCCCTGAGGGAATGCTAAGTGGAAGGCAAAAGAGACCACCCAGCTCCTGGGACGAGGGCGTGCGGGGCCTGAGAGGAAGCAGCTGTCCAGCAGAGTTCACCCGTGCAGACAGGCAGACGAAGGGCGAGGCTGGGAGGCCACTGGGGAACCCGGCATGGCTTTAGCCGCCAAACTGAGAAAGGAGGAGCGGCCGAGAGGAGTCCTGGGGACTGGGAGGGTCGCCGCCTCCTCCAGCTTGCCTCTAATCAGGTATCTGGGCTTTTGCACCGCTTAGGAGGGTGCCCTGAGGTGCTGGGGGCGTGCCTGGAGGCGCCCGCTCCTCTGTGGTTTCTCCGACTTTCTTCCTCCTTTGTGCCTTTATCAGAATTCCCCATTGTACGTCAGCAGAGAGAAGGCTCCTTCGTTACTTAGGTGGAGGCAGGGGGATGGAGAGTTGGAGGCCAGCTGGATCGCACTGGGAGATTTTTGTCCCCAAAACAACAACAAAAAGCAAAACAACAAACGAAAACCACGAACAAGATATCAAGCGGTGGTAACGCATGCCTGTAACCCCAGTGCCCAGGAGGCAGAGGCAGGATGATCTCTGTGAGTTCCGAGGTCAACCTGGTCTACAGAGAGAGTTTCAGGACAGACAGAGTTACAACAGAGAAACACTGTCTCAAAAAAAAAAAAAAAGTTTGAAAGTCTAGGATTCTGTCTCTCCCGCCCTTGAGATAATGGGCATCCAGGCAGCCTGTCTTTTAGGACTTTGTTCCATTGTGTATTTCCTCCGGAACCCTGCCCTCCTCCCCTCCCTGTCTCCTTCCCTTTCTTATTCTCAACAGCTCTGTGGAGTTGGTGCTCTCCTTCCAGAAGTGGGTTCCAGAGACTGGACTGACCACTCTGTCCTTTGTCCTATAGCTAGAAGGCACTAGCCCTCCAAAGATACTTTTTTTTTTTTTCTTCTCATGTGTCCAGAAAAAGAAAGAGAAAACTTGGGGCCACTGAGATGGTTCAGCAGAGAAGGGGGCTTGCTGCCAAGCCTAAGGATCCCACATGGTAGAGAGAACGAGCTCCCACAGTTGACCTCAGACCCCCGTGTGTGCTGTGGTATGTGTATGACAACCCACAGATGAGTGTGATTTTTAAGGCTTTTCCAGATGACACAGGTTCGATCCCCGGCATCCACACTGGCTCACGGCCATCTATGACTCCCATTCCAGGGGATCCAGTGCCCTCCTCTGACCTCCACAGGCACCAGGCACACACATGGTGCACAACCATGCAATCTAAACACTCATACACATTAAAAAAAATCTCTAAAACAATATATGTGGGGGCTGGAGGGATGGCTCAGTGGTTAAGAACATGTACTATTACTCTTCCAGAAGACCTGAGTTCGATTCCCAGCACCAACATTAGGTGGCTCACAGACACCTGTAACCCCAGGTCCAAGGAGGACACATTCTTTCGGGCCTCCATGGATACAAACCCACCCACCACACACACACACACACACACACACACAGACACACACACTTAGAATAATAATATAAATCTTAATATAAATAAACAAAAGCTATGCTCAGACATTAGAAAAGCATCTGGGCATCCGCACCGTGGTCATTTCAGCATCATCCCCATTTGCTAGTGGATGCTGAGCCCTAGAGAGGACAAGGGTCACATCCAGGCTCAACTAGCTACTAGGTTAGTGGTTCTCAACCTGTGGTAAAACGTTATTTCTGATGGTCTTAGGAACGGAGACTCTGCTTAGTAGCAAAATTACAGTTTATGGATGGGCGGTGGTGGAGCAGGCCTTTAATTCCAGCACTCGGAAAGCAGAAGCAAGTGCATCTCTGTGAGTTCGAGGCCAGCCTGGTTTACAGAGCGAGTTCCAGGACAGCCAGGGCTACACAGGGAAACCTGGTCTCGAAAAACAAAACAAAACAGCAACAAAATAGTCATGAAGTAGCAACGAAAATAATTCCATGATTGTGAGTCACCACAACATGAGGGACTGTATTAAGGAGTCGCAGTACTAGGAAGGTTGAGAACCACTGTACTAGATGGTAGATCTCGGGCTAGTTAGAAAAGACTTCAGGGTCACAGGAGATGACCGAAGTGTCTGCACAAGGCAAACTTTACCCTTGATCAAGAGGGAGTGCTCAGAACACACAGAGGCAGGAAGTGCATTTAGTTCTTATCCTAACCTGGGTATTGACTGTATCTTTTCCCTGTTGGCTGGGGTCTGACTCCACAGTCTTATCTGATTGGCTGGTTTGAAAAGAATTAGCACACAAGAAGCAAAGGAAGAGAGGGAAAGGGGCCACCAATCCAGGAGGAAAGGGTCCCTGCTCCAGGCCGCCAAATTCTTGGAACATATGAGGGGACCCTTTACTGGGTGGGGATGATGAAATCACCATGTACATGAAAATCTTTCGAGGTTTAGGGGATAAAAACGATTTTAATTCCTTGCCCTCAACACAAGTTTTCTACGTTTTGTAGAAAAGACTCACGCTGAGTATTTCCCACAAAGTCAAAGTGAGGCAGGAGCTGGTCATGACGCTTATAAGACAAAGCCGCTGATTGGACGGCAGTGCACGGGCATCTCTAGGTTTTGAGGCCGGGGGGTTGTCCCTGGCTGCAAACCTCGGATCCCTGGAGCTGGACTTACAGGAGGTCGTGAGCTGCCTGACCTGGGTGCCGGGAACTGGACTTCCGGTCCTCTACAGGAGAAGTGCCTGCTCTTAAGTCTTCACTCCCCGTAGGAAAGCAAGACAAAACGCAACACAGGGTCCGCTGAAGCCTGCACTGGATTTAACTCCCAGGGGCCTCCTGATCCTCCTCTTCCCAGCTGCTGGGATTGCAGGCCACAGCTACCACACCCTGCTGAGAGTTACTTTTTAAGAAGGTGGGTGAGGCTGAGGACTGTTTATTTATGTGTAGAAGTGAATGACTCCGCAAAGAGGAGAGAACGGGCACGCGCGAGTGGGGGTGCCGGAGATGGGTGTACGGGAGAGGGCGCACGGAGCGCAGGCCCTGGGGGGTGTTTGGGTTAGATTCCAGGCTGGGTCCTTTTTCCCAGGCTGCAGGAGAGAGAGCAGAGTTCGCGCAAATTTACACATCCCGTGAGTCATCCACGGCTGGCCTCCTGAGACATTTTGTTTTGTTTTGTTGGTTTTTTTTTTCGAGACAGGGTTTCTCTGTTGTAACCCTGGAACTCACTCTGTAGACCAGGCTGGCCTCGAACTCACAGAGATCCGCCTGCCTCTGCCTCCTGAGTGCTGGGATTAAATAAAGGTGTGCGCCACCACCACCCGGCTCTCCTGAGACATTTTAAAGCCTGGCTCTGCCCTCTGTGTGGAAGTTAACTGTGACCAGGCACTTGGGAGACATACGCCTTTGGTGAGCAGCAGGATGAACTAGAATCAAGCCCTACTTCACTGCCAGGGAGGGCTCTGAGCAGCGTAAGGGCGTGGGAGGAGGAAAATGGAGAAATATGAACACTTCAGAATAGGGCCAAAGGGGGCGGGGATTAATTAACTGGAAAACTCAGCATAGGTAGAGAGACTCCTGTAGCCCAGGGTAGCCTCAAATTGGCTACGTAGCCAAGGATGGCTCAGAACTCTGCTTTGTTCCTCCAAACACACGTCACAGAGATCCATCTGCCTCTGCCTCTAGAGTAGTAGGACTAAAGGTGTGCACCTCCACACGCGGGGATCTGGGATGTCTAACGGTCTAGTCTCATTTTTAAATCACGCACATGGCTATATATGCACACGAGGGCAGGCGCCAACAGGAGTCGGACGCACGCGCAAGGATGCAGTGAGGCAGGGTATTGCGTAGCCAATCATGGCCTTGAACCCCTGAAGTTCCGGCCCGGGTCACCCCAGTGCTGCAATGGGCGGGCAGGCAGAGCCACATCTGGCTGGATTTTCTTTTGTTTGTTTTGTCTTCTTCTCAGAGTTTCACACGGTAGCCCAGACTGGCCTAGAACGCAATATGTAGCCCACAGTTTGCCGGAAACTCACAACAGTCCTGCAGCCTGGGTCCCCTAAGCGTCGGGCGACAGGCATGAGCCGCCACACCAAACGAGTTTAATTGAGAAGTCTCCCGCTGTCTTTAAGGGATGTCCCAAAGCTGTACACTGGCAAACCGGCTTGAGAAAACCCACCGAGAGAGAGAAGAGTTTGAATCCCCAAAGTTGAGACCGCACAGGCCCCTGGGGACGTGGATTCCACGGATTCCACAATGCCATCCAGCCTTTCTTTTCTAAGTTTTTAAATCATGTCATGTGGAGCCAGGCGGGGCGGATGAGCGCAGGCCGACGCGTGGGTAGGTCAGAACACAACTGGCGAGAGTCACTTCTCTCCCTCTACCACGTGGGCCTCTAGAGTTAAAGGCTTCTAAGTGAGCTTCTAAGGTCCAGTTGCGTTTGCTTTTATTTTCCTTCATCTGTTAGAGGCTGAACCTGTGAGATTCCCGCATGCTAGGCAGATTACCATTGGGCTGTACCTCACCAGCACTCACACCCGTCTCTCTCTCTATCCACCCATCCTTTTCTTTTTTAAAATGGGGTCTCTTGTAGCCCAGACTGATTGGAAATTGCTGTGTAGTCAAGGATGGCCCAGAACTTCTATCCTTCTGACTCCACTCCCGGATGCTCCTGGGATTGGCAGGGATACAACCCTAGGCCCAGTGTGTGGGGTCCTGAGGACTAGAACTGTTCACATGCTAAGAGAGCACTCTCTCAGGGGAGCTATGCTCCGGCCCCAAGCCCTTGTTCCTGGATTTGGAGTCTGGAAATACAGAACCCCCCCACTTGGACTGAGCTGAGGACTGCCCGGGGAGGAGACGGTGAATGAATTTTCAGAGGGAAGGGTCAAGGCAGAAGAGCACCAAGCAAGTTGGCCCCAGGAAGGAGCCACAGGCCATGACCTCCAGAAGTTCAGCACACCCCTGATTTCTCTTCCTCATAATTCCTCTTGCATTAAGGGGCTGGGGCTACACAGGAATGGACGGCAAATGGGCCTTCCCTGGGTGTTCCAGTCGTAGACTGAGCCGTTCCTACACGCGCCAGAGATTTTAGGCCCCACTGCTCGGTCTCCTGATTATCCTTTCTGCTTCTTAATTATCTCCAGCCTGGACAGGAGCAGGAGCGGGGTGTGGAACTTGGGGGAAGACTGTCTCTTGTCACTGGGATGATAACTCCCTGGCTGTAGCTTCAAAAATATAAATTATAAAGTGCTCTCCGGTACAAATTATTCCCCTGGGAGCTCGTTGTGCGTGTGATCCACTTATCTGCCGGGCTGATCGCTAGTTAAACCCTGCCCAAGTAGCTGAAAGCCTGTTTGTTTTATGACAAACAGGACAGAGGAGCCCAGCTAAGGTTCAGGGGTAGCATTCCCCTATTGCCCATGACTAAAACGTTTGCTTGGGAGTCCGTAGGCAGGTATAGGCTGTGGGGTGTGTGTGTGTGTGTGTGTGTGTGTGTGTGCGTGCTAGTGCACACGTGTGTTATGGTGTACCTGTGCAGTCCTCCAACTTGAAGGGTGGAAGAAGGAGGGTCAGGAATTTAA
This sequence comes from Cricetomys ansorgei, assembly GCA_026225945.1. Classification (NCBI taxonomy): domain Eukaryota; kingdom Metazoa; phylum Chordata; class Mammalia; order Rodentia; family Nesomyidae; genus Cricetomys; species Cricetomys ansorgei. The sequence continues at coordinate 445,163 of JAMJFZ010002048.1, read as the reverse complement.
GGCCATCCTGAGATCCTGGGGTACAATATATTGTGCCTGCGCACACACACACACACACACACACGCACGCACTCACGAGGGCTGAGTGGGGGCACGCCTTTAATTATTATGAATTTGAGGCTAGCTAGTTCCGGCTAGCCAAGGCTACATAGTGAGTCCCTGTTAAAGAAAAGAAAGGGGGTTCTCGGGGGTTGCTAGGGAGATGGTGCTGAGATTTTGGATGCTTGCTGCTCTGACAGAGAACACGGGCTTGATTCTCAGCAACTACGTGGCAGCCCACAACTTTCAATATTTTGAGTTCCAGGGGAATCCAAGGCCCTCTTCTGATCTCTGCAGGCACCAGGCATGCATGGGTGTGGGGCACAGCATACAATCAGGTGAAACAATCATACACAGGAAAAAAAAATATATATATATATACACACACATGTATATGTATGTACATATATATAATTTTATTCATTTATTTAGTTTTATTTATTTATTTATTTATTTATTTATTTTTTAAGAAAAGAATCCTAAAGAGCAATTAAGTGGTTCTAGACACACCAGAGGCCAGGTGCTGACTTCCAACACCAGACTCCTTGAAGACCCGTTGAGGACATGAAGAGGCCGTTAGCAACAAGCTCCCCACTACTTGCTTCTCCAAAGAAATCTCCCGTGTCTGTTTCCGTTCCCCTTTGCAGCCAGTTCCAAGCACTGAAAGTCCCTGATTTCTCGGAACTCGCCCGTCACCCCTGAGGTAGGTGGAGTCGTTTTTTATCAAGGCTCCCGCAGACGAAGACATGTGACTGGCCTGGGTCACGTGGCTAATAAAGTTGGTCTCCTCCCCAAGGTGGACTGCCCAGGTGTCAGGGTGGCACTCCTCAGCTGCCAGCCCCTGCTGGAACCCTTGGGGCTCCCCAGGGGGACTTGCTGCGGTCCCTGACCACCAGGACCTGAGTCCCAGCTGTAGGACCCATGGGCTACTTGCCTCATAGTCTCTTCTGTTTCCCACCCATAAAATGAGCCAGAAAATAGTGGCTCTGCAGAAAACGAGTTGCATGCACACACATGGGGCATTGGGGCTGGAACTCATGGCTAGAGCCTCCCCGTTACCAACCATGGTAGAGGAAGCTGGGCACAGAAGCTAGACATCAGAGGAAGCTGCCTTTCCCCTAAGGCGCAAGGCAAAGCAGGAAGGAACTTTACAAGAAGTCTCCCCTCCCCTCCCCTCCCCTTCCCTCCCCTCCCCTCCCCTCCCCTCCCCTCTCTCACTGTGAATTCACTCTCCATTCTTACAGCTTTAAAATTAATGTAATTAGCTAGTTAGGCTTTTTTTTTTAGTCCTGGTTGCCTTGTAGCAATCTCTTACTCTCTCTCTGTATGTGTGTGTGTGTGTGTGTGTGTGTGTGTGTGTGTGTGTGTGTGTATTGTTGTTATTTGCCACAGGGTCTCACTATGTACACCAAGCTGGCCTGAACTCACAGAGAACTGTTACTGCCTTCTCTTCCCAAGTGCTGCTGAGATTAAAGACATGTATCAAAACGCCTGGCTGTTGTCATTTATTTATTTTTTAATTGTATATACTTTTTCTGTGTACTAATGTTTTGCCTGCATATGTACCATATGTGTGCCTGTCCAAGAAGATCAAAGGAAGGTCCGAAACTCCCTGGCACTGGAGGAGTTACTGATGGTTGTAAGCTGCCATATAGGTGCCGGGGATTGAACCTGGGTCTTCTGGAGGAGCAGCAAGTGCTCCTAACTGCTGAGCCATGACTCCGGCCTCTGATGCTAGCCTTAAACTCCCTATGTAGCTTGCGGTTAGGGTGTGACCTTGACTTTTTTAAATTGTCCGATTCATGTGTATGCCTGTGTGGTGCTGACGAAGGCCAGAAGAAGGCATTGTATACCCTGGAGCTGGACTGTGGGTGCTGGGAACCCAACCTAGGTCCTCCGAAAGAGTAACCGGTGCTCTTAACCTTGCCCTCTCTCCAGACCCGACCTTGAATTCTTGATCCTCTTGCCTCCATCGCTCCAGAGCTTGGAGTACAGGGATGTACCGGTGTACCCCGTTTATGTCCGGTGGAACTTAGGGCTTTGAGCACCCCAGGCAGGCACACTACCAGCCGAGAGGCACATCCTTCCGGTCCATTGATAGTTCGATCCCTCCTCTCTCTCTTTCTTCTTCTTTCCTTTCTCTCATTCCAACCCCCCCCCCCCCACCGCCATACCTAAGAATGTACCCGAAGGCAATCTACCACAGACCTATATCCCAACCTTAACTTTTCAGAGTATTCCCTTCACTGGTCACCTCGGGAGTGTATGACATTTCCAGTAAGGTAGATGGAACCCAGCCAAGGAGGACACACCCATGACCCCAAGAGCAGGAAGCTCCTCGGCTGGAGGTCAGCCTGGACCACCAGCCTGGGCTGCAGCCTGTACTGAGGCACGAGTCTGCCCCCCCCACCCCGTGACTGCCCTGAGGCAGGAGACACTGTGTGATAGAGACTGTCTCAGACGTGTGCAGCCCATGGATGACCTGGAGCTCCTGAGGCTCCTGACCTGTATTCCCAAAGGCATGAGATTATAGACAGTCACACAAACATACACACGCACACGCACATGCACACACTTCTCTCTTTACTTTCAGTTCTGTGTTCCTGGAAACCCTGGCTGAACTGTGTGGCTTTCCTTTTCTACCTCTGGAAGGGGTTCTAGAAATGCTGGAAGACCCAAGGGAGACTCTGCCAGCTCAGGACTGTCTTCCAGAACATCACTGGGGTGGGAGGTTAGGGATGGAGTTTAGGTTTAGAGCATCTGCCTACGACGTCCAGGAATTGTGGGGTAGGTAGGGGGCAATTGGGAGCAGCCAAGGGACCCTGATTCCCAGCCCATTCACTCTTCTCGACAAAACAAAGACCTGGGCAGCACACACCCGCTCACTCCAGCAGGGCGGTGGGGGGGGGGGGCTCCATCCCCAGGGACAACCTGAAACAGAGGCCTGGGTGTCAGGATAGCAAAATGGGATAAGGGCAAATTCCATCAGCAGCCAGAGACCAGCTATGTACTGACTCCCATAAGCAGGGTAGGGTTCAAAGGTCAAAGGGTGCTGTTCCCTCCAGAGATTCTAGCCTCCTCCTCAGCCCCTAAATAACTCAGAACACCTTGAATGAGCCAGGGTGCGTCTCAGTTGCCTCGTTTATAACAGGAAGACAGATTAGATAGTGTCTCTCTCTACCGCCCTCCTGATGACTCCAAAGGGATTTGCTGGAAGACAACATTGACATAGAAGGACATTTTACTTCTCCCCCTCACAGGCAGGGTCTCTCCTTGTAGCCCTGGTCAGCCTAGGACTTAAAGTCTCTCTGGTCTCGGCCTCCAGGATGCCGAGATTGTGGACCCCATTCTACCATACCTGGCACTTACTGGGAAATTTAGTTTATTTGATTTTGAGACAGGGTTTCTCTGTGTAGCCCTGGCTATCCTGGAACTCTCTCTGTAGACCAGGCTGGCCTCAAACTCACAGACTCTACTTCTGGAATGCTGGAGCATTAGAATTAAAGGCATGCACCAGTATGTCCTGCCTATTACAAAGTTTTAATAAAACTTCCAAACCAGACAGTGGTGGCGCACGCCTTTAATCCCAGAGTTCAGGGGGAGGCAGGGGCAGGCGGACCTCTGAGTTCAAGGCCAGCCTGGTCTACAGAGCGAGTTCCAGGCCAGCTAGGGCGACACAGTACACTGTCACAAAAGAAAACAACCACAACAAAAAGACAAAGTATAGAAAGTATAGAAATCTGACTAGTGGAGCTGGAGATGTAGGGTGTTTCGTTTCACTGGTAGCTCAGTCAGTTCTTGAACTCAGTACATAAGGAAAGATGACCTCGACCCTGTGGATCCTCCCGCCTCCACCTCCTCAGTGCTGGGATCACAGGCACAGGGCACCGTCCTGGGGTTTGTGGTGTTGGGGTTCCAACCAAGGGCTTCCTGAATGCTTAAACAAAGCACGCTACACAGAGTCCCACTGCCAGTCCGGATTCGTTTTGTTTTGCATTTTTTCCCCAAAGTCTCCCGTCAAAACACAGCTAGACTCTGCCAGGGTTCCGTCCGAGCTTTGACTAACTCCCCAAATGCGCGCTGTAATTGTACTGCTTCCTCTAATGCTAACGTTGGTGGAGAGAGGAAGAATACCCTTCCTGCCCAGGTCCAGGACGAACCGTCCGCTGAGGGCACTGACTGACCGTGAGATCCGTTGATTGGAGACACCCGACACGAGGGAATTATTATTATTTCTTTATGCTTATGAGCGTTTTGCCTACTTGTGCGTCTGTGCGCCGCGTGTGAACCTGTTTCCTCGGAGGTCAAGAGAAGGCATCGTATCCCCTGGAACTGGAGTCACCGATGCTTGATGCTTGTGAGCCTCCATGTAGGTGCTGGAAACTGAACCAAGGGTGTCTGCAAAAGCATCAGGTGCACTTAATAAGTCGGGCACAAAGGGATCTTGAGGGGATTCTGCTCTTCTGTCTCTTTAAGACCCAGGGCTCTTATGCACAAGCCAGCGCACAGGATCTTCAGAGGATTCCAGGGTGGGGGAATTGGACTGAATGTGCTGATGAGCAAGCAAGAGAAGGTCTCATCGTTTTCTGCAGGCCTCTTCCCCCCTTCCTCACCCCCTTCTCCCCGCCCCCATTTATTTATGGCTGCTCCCGGGCCTTGCTGCTGTGTCAATGCTGATAAAGCAATCGTCACACAAACAGGTGCAGCCGGGAACTGCCCCTTGGACAGCCGCCAGGGAAACGCGATCGCTCAGCTGGGGCGACCTGCCCCTGCCCAGCCCCCTCTTGGGTTCCAGTCAAGGCAAGTGTCCTTGGGCGGTTCCTGTGGCCTGAAGGTCCGGCCTGGCATCTCAGTTGGCACGGTGGACTCATCCGAGTGTGTGCAGTTGAAACGGGGTGGGTGTGTACAGGCGGGGGGGGGGGCAGCCGCCCCGAGGAGTTAGCTGTTTTCTCTTTTAGTTTCTTCCAACCCATTCAGACAGACCAACGCTCCTGCAAGTGTTCGACAGTATTTCCCACGAACGCCACCAGCAGATATTTCTAAGTAGGAAATATTTTTTTTAATGGGGGTAATGACCATGATCAGACTATATCCTACACATGTATGAAACTGTCATAATGAAGCTTATCATCATGTATAATTAATACATGACACGAAAACAGAAAAAAAGGTCTTTGAGAAAAAATAATACAACAGTTTGAAAAGTAAAAACAAACAGACACACCAGTATTGGGCCAGGAGCAGTGGTGCAGGTCTTTAATTCCAGCACTTGGGAGAAAGAAGCAGGTGGATTTCTCTGAGTTCAAGGTCAGCCTGGTCTACAGGGCAAGTTTCAGAGCAGCAAGGGCTGCATAGTGAGACTGTCCCCAAAAATAAATAAATAAATAAATAAAAATAAAAATCAGTGTTTTTTTTTTTTTCCCCCAAGCTGTCGGTTTCCAAATTCACACACACACACACACACACACACACACACACACACACACACGCACCAATGACCTGACCCAAAAGGCATTTTTCTGAGAACCCGCTGGGGCCTCGCTATGGGATTACCTAAATAAACACATCGTGAGCCAGCCTCCGTTATCCACAATGCACCGGGATGCTACCAGACTCTGGTTTGAAAGATTAAATTTCACCGCCCTGCCCTTCCCCCCTCTGTGTTTTGTCCCCCAAAGCATCACTTCCTCTTGTCCCCAGGGTACCAGCCTCTCCGGAAATACCCTGGTTGGGCGGGTAGCCTCTGCTCCCAGAGGACTAGCCATGACAAGGCTGAGAGAGCGGAGCTGCGGGGCGGGCGGCCTGGCTGTCGCATGTCAGAGTTGCTCCTGGGAGGGAGGAGGTTGCTACGCAATGGTGTGGCCTGGGGGGGGCAAGGGGAGCTTACCCAGGGGCCCTCTGGTTGCCAAAACAGACCATGCCCCCAGAACAGTCGCCTGGAAACGGGCGCTGTCATAGCAGCCTCAGGGTAACGGTGAGCCAGCCTGCTGCCAGGAGGCGCTGGGTCAAGATGTGCAGAACTCAGCATCTCCCTCTCTCTTCCAACCAGTCTCCACCTCGGGGAAGGGCGTGGCGTCTCGGCCTCCGCCGGAGAGGAGGGGCGATAATTGGATTGGATCGCTCCAGGACCCCATCAGCTGCTCTCCGGGGACTGGGAGGCAGAAGGCGGCAGATTGTCTTTGTGACAGGTCTCAGCCCCTCGGCCCTGCAGCCCGGCCCTGACCTGGTGTGGCTGGACCCTGCCTGTCCTCCCTGGTCTAGGACACGATGCGAGCTCCCTATAAGCCAGAGGAGGCAGACATCCATCAGATAATTAGCAGAATGGGATTAGGCTCTGATGGGAAACGTGGCTGACGCGCTGGGGAGATGGGACCCGGGTTGGAGGGGCTGGGAAGACTGGGGCGCTCTGTGGTCATCAGTCAGTCAGTGTCTACGTCATCCTTACAAAACTTTGTCGTGAAGATTATGTGTGGGGCTGGAGAGATGGCTCAGCGGTAAGACCACTGGCGGCTTCCCGGGTACAATCCCCAGCACCCACACGGCAGCTCACAACTGCCTGCAACTCCAGTTCTAGGGGATCTGACACCCTCATGCCAGTGCACATGATATAAAAATAATAATAAATTATGTGTGTGTGTGTGTCTGGGTGTGCATGTGCGTGGGTACACATCTGCCTCCAAAGCCCTGCGCTTCAGGGTGTGTGCCTCCACCACTACCACCACATCTGGCTAAGGTTACTGTTCGTTCCCCTGTGTGAGCATCAGACCCCCTGAAGCTGGAGTTAAAGGCAGCCATGAGTCACCTCGTGTGGGTGTGTGGGTGCTACGAACCCAACTCTGATGCTCTGCAACAGTTCCTAACTGGGGAACCGTCTCTCCAGCCCCAGGAAACACCTTCCGCTCCCTGCCACAGCCACAGAGCCCAGGGCGGCTGTGCTGGCTCAGTCCTCTAGTTCCAGCAGCGGGACATAGCGGGACCAAGAGTTCAAGGTCATCCTAAACTACAAAGTGAGTTTGAGGTCAGCCTGGCCTGGATGAGACAGTAGCAATCGTTAATTAAGTCACTCCGTATTTGTAAGGGAATAAACCGAGCCATAGTTTGGGTGACATTTGTCAAGTCTCATGAGCACCAGCACCCTTTGGTCAACTTTCCTGTGTGTGGGTTTTTCCAACGTCATAAATCCCACTTCCCTAAAGTGAAGAACAGAAATGTACTTTCCCAGACATCCTTGCAACTAAGGTGTAGGCATGGGACCTAGATTCCATCAGTCAGAGAGAGGCACACACACTCATATGTTTTGATCTGGGGAAGGGCAAAGGGCAGCTGAGCAGACAGGCACTCTGGGGAGAGAACTACAGTTCGCTTGGGCCTTCAGAGCAGCCACAAGGCTAGGCCTGCAGGGGTGCTCAGGGGTCCAGCTGCATCAGATCTGCGGCAGCAGAGGGTGAGGTAGGTTGCAGATTGTAGATCAGGCTGGCCTCAAATTTACAGAGATATGCCAGTTTCTGCCTCCCCGGTGCTGGGATCAAAGGTATGTGTCACTACCCCCGGCTAAGACTTCTTAAGTGTGTCTGTGTCTGAGCATGTGAGTGCAACGCCCTCAAAGGCCAGAAGAGGGCATGAGGTTCCCCCGGCGCTACAGTTCCAGGCGGTTGTAAGCTGCCTCACCTGGGTGCTGAGCTCAGGTCCTCACGCTTGTGCAGTAGGCGCTTTACCAATTGTCCTATCTCTGTAGCCCCCCCACCCCCTCCCACTGCTGCCAATGTTGAAGACTAAGAATAACAAATGTTAAAGCTAAGCGTGTTGGTGCACACTTGTGCACCACAGCATCCAGAAAACTGAGACAGTTCAAGCACGGCTTTGACTATACAGGGAGCCCAGTCCGGGTTCCATGAGTTCTGCAGGGTCTTTTAAAAACAAAACAAAAACCTCAGAAGGCCAGGTGCAGGGTTGCTTGGGCTGTGCTGAGGTCAGCTGGGGACGTGCAAGCCAAGCCAGCTCTAAACTGGACTACAACCCGACCACTCAGCAGGACGCGAGCACAGGCAAGCTCTAGTCCCCGCCCCCCACCCCTGCCCGGTTTGCCTTCTGAATCCAGCGCTGGCCATCTGATTCTCAGGCATGCACTTGGCTCATCGTGCCTTGTGACACTGTTCTGACTGTTACCCAACGATCTTATTTTACCTTGAGCAAGGATGACACATGATGCTCCATGACTCATCTATTGTTCTACCCTCTCTCAGCTCTGGCCTCCGTGGCACTGACCGGTCCTTGACTGGCATGTGCCAGCGCCTCATTCTGCAGCGACTTCTCACGGGGCATGCCCTGTCATCTGTGCCCAGCAGAGTCTAGGATCACAGTTGGTGGAACGTCTGCAAACACGATTTCTCACGGCCTCCCAGGGAAGCAGGGCTTTATTTATTTATTTATTGTTGGTGTTGGTTTTAAAGATTTATTTTGAATTGCACGTATATATGAGTGTCTGCGCACGGGTATGGACACGTGAGTCCCAGTGCCCATGAGATCAGAAGACGGAGGGCCTCAGATCTCTTGGAGCTGGAGTTAACATGTGTGTGAGTCCTGATGCTGTGGGTGCTGCTGGGACCTGAACTCAGGTCCCTCTGCAAGAGCAGTGAGGACTCTTAACCGCAGAGTTGTCTCCCCGGCATGAAAATCCTGATCTTTATTTTTACATGGATGTCATTCTCCACGGTGAAAGGCTAAGCTTTCAAAGGCAGAGTCCGTTGTCCCTTCTGCTGTCCTGTAACGGGCCTGGCACCCAGTGGGTCGCTTCGGTCAGAACTGGGTAAAGCCTCATTCCTCTGCCCCCTTTTAAAGTATCAATCCGATAACAAGAGGGAGATTCTCGGACAGGTAGGCGAGTGACTCAAGACCTCTACATGCCCAAGAGTGACCTGGGCAGCAAACGCTGTTTTAAAGAAAAAGTCCATTTATTTGTTTATTTTGAGATGGATCTCAGGCTGGCTTCAAAATCACTACCTACTTCAGGGTGATCCTGAACTTCCGGTCTTCCTGTCTCCACTTTTTTACCCTCTGAGCCTTCATGTACGGCTCTTCGTTTGTTTGTTGTGTTGTTGGTTGAGATAGAGGTTTTACTCCGTATCTTAGGCTACCTTGGGACATCCCAGGCTGGCCTTAAACTCATGGGAGCCCTCCTGCCTCAGCTTTCCAAGTGCTGGGATTACAACTGTGACCCTGTAATCATATCTGCTTTAAAAATACTTGAAAACAACCGACAGGAACTCACTAGCGGCTCCGTGGACGTCTGTTTGTTCCGAGGCGGGGTTATTCTAGCGTTGAAATGCAGTTGACCAAACCGAGCAGAACGGAATGGCGGACAAATGGAGAACCTTGTAGACGAGGTGGTGGAACGCGTCTGTAAACCCAGCTCTAGACGCATAGAAGCAGGCAGATCCTGAATTCAAGGTCAGCCTCTGCTACAGGGGGCATTTTGGCTCACCCTGGCCTACATGGACAAGACCCTGTCCCCAGACAAGACAAAACAAAAACCAAAGGTGCAAAAAATAAATAAATAAATAAAACAAAATAAAGCCATACAGACTTTGCGTGTGTAGGGACCCTGCCTCTGAGCAGCTGCGCGGCTCGGCGGTCACTCGGTGTCCCTGAGCTTTGGTCTCTCCACCAGTGACGAGCTTTACGTTGAAGCTCTCACAGGGTTAAACGGGACAGCTCAGAAGGGCGGAGCAGAGAGCGAGCCTGCCAGCATTGGCATCTGTTTAGGCCTACAACTCCTTATCTATGACTCCAAGTGCCTAGAAGGACCGAAGACAAAATATATTTAGCACAGAGACCTGAACTGAACCGACAAAGGGCCGCTACCAGCTGTCTGTATTCCCTCAAGTGAATGTCCAAATCTTCTCGTGGGGGTTTGATTAGTGTGCCATACCATACCCTGCGGGGCTGTTATGACCCCATACTATATGGTCTGACGCTGTGTTACTTTTCTACAATGCAAAGGGCTGAATAATAAGCCAGGCGGTGGTGCATGCCTGTAACCCCGTACTTGGAGAAGAGAGACAGGAGAGTGAAGAGTTCAAGGCTAGCCCTGGACACACAGCAAGTTGGAGGAGGCCAGACTGAGCCTGCAGAGGTGGTTCAACGGTTAAGAGAACACAGTACGGCTGCAGAAGACCGGAGTTCAATTCCCAACACCCACACCGGTGGCTCACAAAATCTAACTCCAGTCCCCGAGGATCTGGCGCACCCCATTCTGCTTCCCAGGAGCCAGACACCACCTGGTACACTCACACACACGCGTGTATGAGAACACTCATGCACACACAGATGAAAAAAAAAACATTTAAAAACAAACACAAAAAAGACCCTGAATTACGAAACGTCTTATCTCTCCCCTGGAAAGCACTGAAGAAGAATCTGCCCCTCCCACACACCCTTGCTGGGTCAAGCTCTCACTCTGCAACCCTCATTGACTGGAACTCACCTTGTAGTCCAGGCTAGCCTCAAAAAATCTGTGAGTTTCCTGCCTTAGTTTCCTGAGAGTTAGGGATACAGACACGCGCTATGACTCAGCTTTCTGTTGGTCCCCAGCCCGACTCGCAGCATGGCTCCTTAGGACCCGGGGCCCATCTTTAATGTCTCTCCAGTAAAAGTATCTGCCTGTGCCCTGGCCTTGCCTCTCCGTTCCTCTCCACTCCTCACCCTGGTGAACTTAAACGTGAACCTTTTCACCCACACCCTGGCCAGGCGGATGGATTTGGGTGACGTCCTCTTCTGAACCGCCATGACAGTATGGACCCAGCCAGCAGTTTTCCTGCCTGTGGGGATGAGTTAACGCTTGAAGTGGCTGGATCTATCTGTGTTCCAAATACCGTCTTCGGACAGTCTGAGCAAACACCTGACACGCCGGGTATTTGGGGGTATTTGGGAGACGGCGCCAATCTCAAGGGAGAGAAAAGAAGGGGTCCCCAGCGCAGGTTGGAAGCCACCTTCTGGGGCTGTCAAGACTGTGTGTCATTTCCCTTTGGCCCAGGGCTGTCATGGGACCTGAGGTCAAGTTACAGCTCTTCCCCAGCAGCCAGATGATCTTGGGGGCAGCCCCTTGTGACTTCCAGCCTGCAGTTTCCTCATCCCGGAGCAGGGATCATGGATGCTATTTGTCAGGGCTGTGGGGAAGATTTGGCGAGATAACGGGTTTGAAAACTGGGAAGCTTTGTGCCTGTCCACGTCTTAAGGGCAAGGAGAGGGGAGTCCTCTGCTTTCTTTCATTTCTGCTAAGCCTGCCCATCCCCACCCTGCTTCTCGCAGGCAGGGTGCAGAGCCTAAAACAGCCAAGCAACCTGCACAGGGATCCGGTAGATAAAGTTCCCTAGTCAATGACAGCTAACACGCCAACGTATGTCAGCCAGCCAGCCAGCCAGCCAGCCAGCCCGAGCGAGGCAGGGCCCTGACCGGGACTCATAGCTTGGGCCTTGGTACCAACCCTGTCTCTGTACCTTTCCAGGTTAACAGTGTGACCTTGAGTTAGGTTGGTGCTAACAGACTCTCCTGGCTTCCTCTGTCACACACAGGGGATGATCATCGGACCCAGTTTCCCAGGAGGCCGTTGGGCAGGTGAAGGGGTTTCTGGGTGATGCAGGTATCAACCCTGCTGACAGCAGGAAGGAAGGAACGAGGAAACAGCAGACATGGAGTGAGAGACAGAGTGTCTGGTCTCTGTTAAAGGTTGACATGTCTTCAAAGATAGACAGATGCTCAGGCCGGCCCCAGGGTCAGCAGCAGTAAGGTTGCTGTGTGTTGCCCTGGAGGGGTTGGCCAGATTTCCAGGGTTAGACACAGTTGGGTGAGAGGAGTTGGGTTTCATATTTGCACAGCCTGCTGATGTCTCAGGAGGACAGTGCCCCAGACCCCAGGCAGCTCGCACTTTCTTTCTCCTTCTCTTCCTCCTCCTATTGGGGATTAAAGCTGGGGTCATGTGTGTGTGCTAAGCAAGCCTTCTACCACTGATCTGAGTGCTTAGCTCTTTTTACTTCTGTTTCCAGGCTGGCTTCGAACTCCACTCTGCAGCCTTGAGCTTTCCATCCTCCTGCCTCAGCTCCTAAGTAGGTGGGTTTATAGGCCTGTGCCATCAGGTCCCACGTTTTTATTTTTTACGATTTTAATCTTATGCTTATTTTTTTATTGTTATTATTCTGTGTGTATAGGTGAGTATCTGCGCACCACATGTGTGCAGTGACCTCGGAGGCCAGAAGAGGGCGTCAGGTCCCTGCAACTAGAGTGACACAGTTGTGAGTCACACGTGGGTGCTGGAGATTGAACTGGGTCTTCCGCGTAAGAAATATCAGCCTGGTGGCGGCGGTGGTAGCGGCGGCGGCGGCGGCGGCGGCGGCGCGGCAGCGCACACCTTTAATCCCGGTGCTCTGGGAGGCAGAGGCACTCAGATCTCTGAGTTCTAGGACAATCTGATCTGCAACTTTGCATTCCAGAGCCATATAGAAACTCTGCCTTTGGGGGAAAATAAATAATGTTTGTGTTTTAATCCTCCCACCCAGTCAAACCTTGGTTTATACACGGGCCTCCCCTTGCTTCAGGAAATTGATGACTTGGGGTGGTGACTCCTCTTCCCTTCCTCCGTTTCTTCTGTGCCAGTTCTTTAAAGACTAGCCAATGGGATAAGACTGTGAGATCTGGCCCCAGCCAATGGAGAAAAGACTATCTATCTATCTATAATCTATCATCTGTCTATCTATCTACCTATAATCCATCATCGATCTATCATCTATCTACCTACCTGCCTATCTGTGTGTTTGTCAGAGTAGGGTTGGAAAGTCAGAGGACAACTTGCTAAATTCAGTTCTTTTCTCCATTATGAGGCTCCTGGGAATCGAACTCATGTCATCAGGCTTAGCAGCAAGTGCTTCAACCCACCGAGCTTTCCTGTTGGCTGCAGTCCCCCCCCACACACACCGAGCCCCCTTTTTAAAAGACAGGATCTTTCTACGTAGCTTGGCTTCACCTGGAGCTAGTTATGTGGACCAGGCTGGCCTTGAACTCACAGATCCCATTGCTGTTGCGTCCCCTGAGCTGGAATTAAAGGTGTGCACTAACACACACACACACACACACACACACACACACACACACACACGAGTCCCATATTTTAGAGCTTAACCCTACTTTTTTTCTCTGGGTGATATTTACAGGTACTATCTCATTCCTAGAGGCAGGAAATAGTCTGCCCCAGGACATTTGAACGTCTCTGTCTAGCCAGTCAGGTGTCCTCAGACACATTTGACAAAAAGAAAAAGACCAACTTTGATATCAGGCTGTGTGAAACTGAAAACACCTAACCTCTCTCATTTTTCTTTTCTTCTGCGTCTGATGTGTGGTGTGTGCATGTATTGCATGGGTGTGAGCACACTTGAGTGTGCACAGGTACACGTGTATGCAAATGTGTGTGGGAATTCAGAAATGCATATCTATAATCACCTTCAACCAATCTACCAAGAGGCAGGGACTCTCAATCAATCCCAGAGCTTGCAGATGCAGCCAACCTTGCTGGCCAGTCTGCTCTGGGGATCCTAGGTTTCTGCCTTCTCAGGCGGGATCAGACAGGCCACCACAACCCTGGCAGTTTCACAGGTTCTGGGGATCCAAAGCTCTGGCTCCCACAGTCACCTTAACCAGAGTCGTCTCCCCAGACCTCTTGTGTTTTTTTGAGGCAGGGTCTCCTGTAGCCCGTGATGGCCTTGAACTCACTGTGGTTGCTGAGGCTGACCTTGAACCCCTGATTCTTCTGCGGTCACCTTCCCAGTGTTGGGATTAGAGATACCACAGACACCTCCGGAAAAGGGAAACTCACTAAATGAGTCTCACTGTTATTTTGATGTTTATTTGATTAACCGGTGTGTATTACAGGAGTGGAAGGTCGCATTTGAATGAACTTGGAGATAAGGACAGGAGACTTCAAAGGCATATCTCACGCTCAGCTCCCGGGCGGGGGCGGGGGCGGGGGCAGTTGCTGCTCTCTTGGCTTTTTGCCCGCTCTGGGGGGGTGGGGCGACACAAGTTAGAGCTCTGAGTGACAAAGGGAACGTGTAACATGCTGCTCTCCGCATCACACCGTTTTCCTCATCCCCGCCAGCTGTCGACAATCCACTACTAGTGGGTATTCCCGCCCTCGTGTTAGCCGTCCCTGTCTGCCTGTCTGTCCGTCCGCTCTTGAATCCATTCCTCACCTCCTATGAAATAATAACAATAATAAAAGAAAGTGGGCTAGACCAGGGCGACTCTGGGCGTTCTGACGGAGCGAATCCATTAAAGCATAGATGACTGATAATGGCTTAATGTATCGCCGCGCATGTGGGTGGGAGCAGTTTTAAAGGGCGAGGTTTCTCATGGGGAAAGAATGCACATGCTTGCTTGCAGTTTCAAGCTTGGTCACCCAGTGGGTGGGGACCCGTGTGTGTGTGTGTGGGGGGGGTCACTGTGACCCCAGGTCAGCTCCAGCCACGGTTAGTGTGCCCTGAATGGACAAGCCTGCCAGTTTCCCTGCATAGCTTACATTACCCTCATTTTTCTGGGCAGTGGCCAAGAACAGGGTTTCTTTTTTCCAGACAGAGAAGTGTCTCATCAGGAAAAGCCACGTGTGTGGCCTTGCTCTCCGATGAACGGGGTGTGGTGGGGATGTTTGGGGTTCAGCAGCTCCACTTCCAGGTTCACAGGTCAGGTCCCATCCGGGCGAGGGAGGCACCTGGGCTGCAGGCCACCCGCTGTCTGCCGAAGAAGGTGGTCCAGACACACCTGAGCCAAGAGAGCTGAGCTCTGGCCCACAGCCAAGGAGGCGGCATCCAACGCTACCTGGCTTCCTTTGCTTCCGTTTCCAGGGAGGCCCGAGACAGGGTGGCCCAGAGCCACTGGTAGGACATCCCCAACAGAAGAGGTGTTCTGAGGCTGAGAGTCCTGACTTGGCTTCTCCTGTTCCATGCAAACATGGTTTCCCAGCCTGGTCCCAACCAGCCCCCTGGCCTCTGGAGTGACCGTCAGGGTCTCCCTTCAGTGACTGTCAGGGAGGCAGCCTGAGAGGATTCCAACCAGTAGGGTGAGGCAGTAGCTAGTGGTCCAGACCCTGTCTGCAGGGTTTAGAGACACTGAGTCCTTCAGGAGGGGGGTGAGTCTTGCTGTGACACCCCCCTCCAGCCAGGACGCGCCCACACTGGACCTGTCCTTGGCTTCTTTTTCTTTGGAGCAGGGTTTCACGCTGTAACCCAGGCTAGTCTAGAACTTAATATATGGAGCCACAAAACGGCTCGGCTGGTAAAGGTGTGACACCAGGCCTGACTGCCTGCGTTTGATACTTGGGGACTCACGTGGTCTAAGAGGAGAAGGGACTCCTGGAAGACGTCCTCTCACCCCAACACGTGCACTATAGCGTGCTCGAAGCCAACCTCACTAAAACAAAACAAAATTAAAAACTGGGTTTTGATATGTGGCTTAGGCTGGCCTGGGACTCTGAGTAATCTACCTGCCTGAGATACTGAGCGCTGGAATTACAGGTAGGAGCCACCGAATCTCCATAAATGATAAATTTACATTACACTTTTTTTTTTTTTGAGATAGGGTGCCCCCCCCCCCCCCCCCCGCTACGTAGCCTCGGTGGCCTGGAATTAGCTATGCAGAAGACCTGCTGCATTTACTGACTGATTTATTGGTGTGTCAGTGTGTGTGCGTAAGTGCGCGACAAGGCACACACATGGAGGTCAGCGGACAGCCTCTCCTTCCATCCTGTGGGTTTCAAGGGTTGAACCCGGCTGTCAAGTATTGAAGCAAGAGCCTTTATCTGTGGAGGCATCTTGATTGTCCTATATTACGCATATTTTACCACAATTTTAATTTAATTAATCACTTACTGCTTTCAGACAGGGGTCTCATGTAGCCTGAGCTGTCCTTGAACTCCTGATCCTCATTCCCTGATTTCCCAGAGCTGGGTTGTGATGCCAATGCCGGGCTTTTTACCATGAGCCTACAAGGCTGTGAAGCTAGGCTAGCTCAATGGTGGGGAGACAGGTCTCGGGCGGGCGGATTCTGAGTGGTGCCGGTTAGCAAGCAGGCTCAGCCTGTCGGGAGTGCTGTGGGGCCAGCTGGGCATGACTGCAGAGCCTCCAGGTCCAGGTTGAGAAACTGGGATTTCAGAGCTTCACTGAGTCACTGGGCTCAAGTCCTTGTCTGATTAACAAGGACAGCTTCCTGGGGTGGGGTCACACGGGAGCACCCCAGTTCGCTTACTAAACCCATGTGCCCGGGGCTTTGGTAAGCTGTCCTCACAGAGAAGGGACAGGTGGCACAGAATGCCACTGGGGATGTCTAGACAAGAAAGGTAGGAAGTACTCAGTTGGTAGAGCATGCTTCCCGTCAAACGTTCCCGTCCATCCCCGGAACCGGAACAGTGTGGTGGTGCAGACCCGTGATCCTGGCATCATGGAGGTAGAGGCAGGACTTCAAGGTGACCCTTCTATACATAGAAAGACCTTGCCTAGAGAGAGAGAGAGAGAAAGAGAGAGAGAGAGAGACAGAAGAAGAAGAAGAAGAAGAAGAAGAAGAAGAAGAAGAAGAAGAAGAAGAAGAAGAAGAAGAAGAAGGAAGGAAGGAAGGAAGGAAGGAAGGAAGGAAGGAAGGAAGGAAGGAAGGAAGGAAGGAAGGAAGGACCCTCTCTCTCCCTGTCCCTGGACTCTGACATCTCTGGACTGCCCTCATGATGTCTCCTTTCCCACAGTGTCCCCTAACTGTCCTGCCCCTTGGTTTCAGATGTAAACCGGGCGTAGCAATGGCCTTGTGTAACGGGAATCAAAGAAAAACTCAAAGTTCTAAGCCAAATGTTTAAACGTATGACTGTTCTCCCTTCCTTCTCCTTATAAAAGGGAAGGTGTTAAGTGTCCAGTTAGGACACGTTGAGGTGAATGGAGACAGGTAACCCAGAGTGGTTAGTTCTCCCTCTCTCTCTCTCTCTCTCTACTCCTCCTCCTCCTTTTCTTTCTTTCATTCTTTTTCTTTTTCTTTTTTTTTTTTTGACAGGGTCTCCCTAAGAAGACCTTGTTGGCCTGGCGTTCTCAGATATCCTCCTGCATCTGCCTTCCAAATACTGTGGATTACAGGTTTAATTTATTGAAATAAGAAGGAATGGGGGCAGGGGAGAGGGCTCCATGAGTTCAGGCTCTGGCCACCAAACTTGATGACCGTAATCCCTGGAACCCAAGCAGTGGCAAGAGAGAACGGATCTCTGCAAGTTGTCTCCCGACCTCCACACACCCACAGCGTCAGGCACGGCCACATGTATACATACGCAATGCATAAATACGTTTTAAAAAATTCAGGTTGGGTGAGGTGGCGCGTGCCATTAGTGCCAGCAGAAGCGGGCGAATCTCTGGGCATGACTGCTCCAGATGCCAGTCCTCAGGAGGCAGAGGCAGGTGCATCTCTGTGAGTTCGAGGCCAGCCTGGTCTACAGAGTGAGTTCCAGGACAGCCAGAGTGACAACAGGCGTGGGACTACATGCTTGACATTCTAGCACTTGAGAGGCTGAGGCAGGAAAGCTGAGAGTTCCAGGCTAGCCTGAGGTATACTCAGAACTCTATGCATGTATTTGCTTTTAAATATTTATTCATTTTTTACTTATGTGTACGTGTGCGTGGTTGTATGAATTTATCCTCCTCGCACGCCTGCAGAAACTGCGGTGACAGACAGCGGTAAACCGCCTGATGTAGGTGCTGGGAATTGAACCCAGGTTTTCTGGAAGATCAGGAAATGCTCTTTATGGTTCAGCCATTTCACCAGCCCCCCAGACCTCACCTTTAAAAAATAAAAAAAAATCCCACCAAAATAAAGAAGATGAAAGAACAGGGCCCCTGGAATCAGGTCGAAGCGTGAGGTCTGTGGTAGGGGTGTATGTGTGAGGCTCGGGCATATGGATTTGGGGGTGGGATGGGGATTGAGTTTGGGGAGTATTAGTGTGGATCTGGGCTTGGAGTTTATAGTTTTAGGCGATGGGAGTATGAATTTGTACGGTGATGGTAGAAGCAGGGGGGAAACCGGGCTACCATGCCAGGACTGTGGCTTGGGGAGGGGTGTGATCAGCTCCACGTACTCATGGTACGGTCCTCCTGTGTCTCCTCAGAATGTTCTAGAAAAGACCTACTATGTGGCTTTCCAACACTGCTGGTTTCTGAACTTCTCTTGAATGCTAAGGTGGGCCTCCAGGTGACTCCCTGCCCCGGAGGTTCCGTTTGCAAGAGTCCAACACAGCGGAGGGTCCAGCCAGTGTTCCCAGGCACTTAGGAGAGAGCTGTGTTCTGAGCCGGTGTGGGTGGAGCTCCATGTTCTCCAGAGCAGCCTGGAAGCCTTCCAGAGACACTGGCCCCAAAGCTGTTTCCAGGGGAGCGTAAGCCTCGCCCCTCCTTCCCTGTGGCAGCCGCTAGTCACAGGTGTTTAAGGTTTAATATATATACTTTAAAAATTAGCCACGTGTGAAGGCATAAGTCCTTAATCCCAGCACTCGGGAGGCAGAGACAGGCAGATTTCTGTGAGTTCAAAGCCAGCCTGGTCTACAGAGTATGTTCGAGGCTAGTCAGCCAGAGCTACGAGTGAGATCTCCTTTCAAAAATAAAATTATGGGTGGAGGAGAATTGGAAGTAGAGAAAGTGGGGATGAGGGAGAAAGTAGAGGAAGGAGATAAATAAAAACAAAGTATAATTATATATATATATGCATGTATGTACACATATATGTGATCTATCTATATATGCATATATACGATTCCCACTACTTTGTGTTCTAACTAAAGAAAATCTACAGTAATCTAAAAAGTACATCAGCAAAATGGCTCAGTAGGTAAAAGTGTTTGCTCAAGCCTGCGTTTAATTCCCGGGACAAACATGGTGTAAGGAGAGAAC
Organism: Cricetomys ansorgei; assembly: GCA_026225945.1. Taxonomy (NCBI): domain Eukaryota; kingdom Metazoa; phylum Chordata; class Mammalia; order Rodentia; family Nesomyidae; genus Cricetomys; species Cricetomys ansorgei. The sequence goes on along the minus strand of JAMJFZ010002048.1, from coordinate 426,180 downwards.
TGACCCCCACATAACCAAAAAACCCCAAAAAAACAAGATGTAGTAAAAATAAAAGTACACAGTCCATGCACAGGGGCCTGTGCCTATAATTCCAGCACTCCAGGGTAGAGGCTAGAGGATCTGGAGTTCAAAGCCAGCCTCAGGTACATAAGGAGTAGGAAGCAAGCTTGGGGTACATGATGCCCTGTCTCAACAGGCCCCTCCCCAATTAAAAATTAAATAAATACTACTTTTTTTGTTTGTTTGCTTCTTTATTTTTATTTATTTATTTTTTTTGTTTTCAAGACGGGGTTCCTCTATTGTAACTCTGGCTGTCCTGGAACTCACTCTGTAGATGAGTCTGGCCTCGGACTCACAGAGATCCCTCTGCCTCTGCCTCCCGAGCGCTGGGATTAAAGGCGTGCACTACCACCGCCTGGCTAAATAAACATTAAAAAAAAAAATACATGAAAACACTCATTTCAAGAAATTACAAAGCAATAAAATAAACCCAAGGGAAACAGATAAAAACACGTCTGCATTAAAGTTTAGTTCTTATGGCACCTCGCCACCCAGGGCTGGATGGGTCCCTGTAGCTCAAAAGTTAGACTAGGCAGACACAGGGTATTTCCATCAGTTCAGCAGACTCCGGCGGGCAGAGCGAGCCCACAAAGATGAGGAAAAACCCCAAGTGGATTTGTTTGTTTATAATCTGAGCGTTCTTTACAGGGCCTGGGGCAGCAGAGGACAGCAGGGCCACCTGGCAGGCCGGTGCTCTCTGCGTGGACACAGGGGGAGGTTGGGTGTGGGCAGAGCCGGGTCAGGAGAGGTGCTGGCTGGTGCTGTGAAGCCCCAGTGGGCCAACTTGGGGCCCAGATAGGACAGAGGTGGGAAGGAGGGGGTGGAGGGGGTGTGAGGACAAAGCTGCCTGCAATCAGCTGTTGAGCAAGGAGGTGGCCCAGGAAGATTCCTGCCGTTCCTCTAAGCAATATGTTGTTATCTGACCTGTTTAATCAAGGAAGCTCGTGTGCCTTTCTGTTCTCAGATACAAATTCCAAATCCTAGCTGCAATTACAGGACATTATTGTCTGGGTACAAGTGCTGACTGGCAGCACCGTGGGTGGGTGCCAGGCCCAGATCCGTGTACGCCATAGGCTGGTATGTTGTGAGCCGGGCACCGGAGGTGAACAGAATCCGCAGGCATCCAATCCATACTCATACCATGGGGGGCAGGAGAGGGACGGCGAGAGTGGGTTGATGTGTTTCAGGCTCACTGAAACAAGCCTGACACCCAAAGTTCTTTGTACGATATGTTCAAAGCACAGGTCAGAGCTAGGTGTGGTGACACACATCTGTAATCCCAGTATTGTTGAGGTGGGAGGGTCAGGGCTAGGGACCAGGCCACAGAACCAGGGAGTCCAGTCTGGAGTATATGAGACCCAGCCTCAAAAATAAACAGCAACAAACAGCAAAGGTCTGCTTCAGATGTCTGTTCTTTTTGAGGGTCAAACAGACTTTGAAATATTTTCACTACATTTGATTTGGTGTTTAACCTGGGATTTAAGGAGAGAGAGAGAGAGAGAGAGAGAGAGAGAGAGAGAGAGAGAGAGGGAGAGAAAGGCAGACTTGTACTTGATTTGATGATTCCAGGACTGGAGAATGCTTGCTGTTCTTCCTGAGAACCCCACCTAGTTCAGTATCTGCTGCCATCAGGCAGCACAAAGCCACCACCTCCACAGGATCCAATGCCCTCTTCTGGTTGCTGAGGGTATCTGCACACATGTGGTGTACACAGCCACACACAGCCACACACACACACACATCCCTGGCTGGCTTGGAACTCAATCTGTAGCCCAGTCAGGCCTAGAACTACTAGAGATCTTCCTGCTCCCGCCTCCTGAGTACAGACTTTGACAGTGTGCCAGATCACTCCTCACCTCTCTTCCTTTGGAATGACGACCCAGGGTCTCACGTAGCCCAGGCTGGCCTCAAACCTGTGACATGGTCTTGACTAGCTTTGAATTTCCGGTCCTCCTGCCTCTGCCGTGATGCACAGGCAGGGACCACTGAGACTGGAATGCTCGTCACTTTTTGAAGAAGGAATGTCCTAAACGCAGAACCATAACCCTTCACCAGAAATTCCTGGGGCCGGGGAGGGTTTTCGGAATTCAGGACCGCTCACCCTTTAGAGAGTGTCAGGTGACTGCGCTGTTTTATAAACGGCCAGGCGAGTTCTGGGACAGCGCTGGGTAAACACAGAGACCTTTCTGAGCAAAGTCGATGAATATTCACGTTCGGAGAGGTTAAACAACGACTGTAAATAATTTCACCCTGGCTCAGGTCCGTTTTCTTGCCAACGGAGTTCACTTGAGTTCAGGCTTTGCAGCCAGGCACGCTGGGGCAACACGTGCCTTATCTAGCCTGTGCCTTTCAAACCCTCCGGGATTTTGAAATTGAGAATAAAGGATGGTTGATAGCGGGACCTGCTAGGTCAGGCGCTTCCGTGGGAGACAAAGATAACGGAGTCCTATCCGCCTCCCACCCCCGCTTCATGTAAATTGGATGGTGCTGTAGAGATGCCACGGGTGACGGTTCCACGTGAAGGCGAGAGCCTGCCAAAGCCCATGGGAGTGTGGCCTGAGCGGGGTCCTGGATGGGGCTTCCTCTGATCTCCACGCCTTTGCTGTGCTTACATGCACGCGGGTGTTGTTCTAGAATCGCTACCTCAGCTTTGGTTTTACAAAAGGAACCTGACTCTCTGCTGGGGATGTAGCAAGCGGTACAGTCCTTACAGGGCTTTTGTGCAGTTGCATGAAGTGTCCTGGGCTCCATTTCCACCCAGCACCGTGAGAAAGGAAGAAAAGAGGGATGGAGGGAGGGAAGGAAGGAAAGAAAAAAAAAAGAAAGAAAAAACCAGTTGAAGTGTACCCCTGAAATCACTCAGGAGGCAGGAGGGGGTGGAGTTTAAGGAAAGCCTGGGTTACATGAGACCTCATCTCAAAACAGAACAAAATGAGGAGGAAGAGGAGGAGGAGGAGGAAGAGGAGGAGGAGGAAGAGGAGGAGGAGGAGGAGGAGGAAGAAGAGGAGGAGGAAGAGGAGGAGGAGGAAGAGGAGGAGAGGAGGAGGAGGAGGAAGAGGAGGAGGAGGAAGAGGAGGAGGAGGAGGAGGAGGAGGAGGAGGAAGAGGAGGAGGAGGAGGAGGAAGAGGAGGAGGAGGAGGAGGAAGAGGAGGAGGAGGAAGAGGAGGAGGAGGAAGAGGAGGAGGAAGAGGAGGAGGAAGAAGAGGAGGAAGAGGAGGAAGAAGAGGAGGAGGAGGAAGAGGAGGAAGAGGAGAGAGGAGGAGGAAGAGGAGGAGGAGGAAGAGGAGGAGGAGGAAGAGGAGGAGGAGAGGAGGAGGAGGAGGAGGAAGAGGAGGAGGAGGAAGAGGAGGAGGAGGAGGAGGAGGAGGAGGAGGAGAGGAGGAGGAAGAGGAGGTGGTTCAGGGCAGGCACTCAGGACCAGGACCTGGAGGCAGGAGCTAATGCAGAGGGCAGAGGCCATGGAGGAGTGCTGTTAACTGGCTTGCTCCCCATGGCTTGCTCCGCCTGCTTTCTTATACAATCCAGGACCGCCTGCCCAGGGTGGACCTCCCATATCGGGCTGAGCCCTCCCACATCAATCACTAATTAAGAAAATGTCCTCACATTCTAATCTGGTGGAGGCGTTTTCTTGGGTAACAGTCCCTCTTCCTAGGTATGTCTAGGTTGGCATCAAATTGACAAAACAACTCATCTATCACCTATCTCTCTCTCTCTCTATCTCTCTATCATGTGTTTACGTGTGGACACCGGCATGTCATGACTACCCGTGGAGGTCAGAGGACAAGTTTCAGGAGTTGGTTCTCTCCTTTGACCTTGTGGGTCCTAAGGACTGAACCCAGATTATCAGGCTTGGTGGCAAATGACTTAACCTCCCGAGCCGCCTTAATACCCTTGTTTGTGCATGCGTGTGTGTGCTGGAGCTCACAGAGACCCTCTGGCCTGTCAATGTATTGCTGTTGAGGCGACTTTCATGTATCCAGTCATGACCCTGAACTTCTGATGCTCCTGTCTGCGCATCCAGATGTGAGCTTACAAGGATACTCTGTCACACCCGGTGTCCCGTGCTGCTGGTGATGGGACACAGCAGGGTTTCATGAGTGCTAACAAACACGTCACCTGAGCCTATTGACAGCCTCCAGCAATTGTGTTTCTTGGAATGTTTCTGTGCAAGCAAGAGGCTGCTCAGCACACAGTGCTATTTGCTGTAGCAACTCCTGGAAGACAAGCCTGGTGTTCAGCCATTGAGGAATGCTCAAACAACTGGTGTGATTGGTTCTGAGCACCCTGGGTGAATATGCATTTCTTATTGTATGTGTGTGGGCGACATGATCCGCCGTCTCACGTGGAGATGGAAGACATCTTGCAGGACTTGATTCCTTTCTTCCACCTTGTGGGATCCAGGGATTGAACCCAGGTCATTAGTCTTGGCCACGAATATCTGTAACCAGCGCAGCCAATGTGCCAGCCCTTTACTTCACAAAATTGCCCAGACTCCAATTTGGTATCCTCCTGCCTCAGCTACCCGGTTCCACTGACCCTGAATTACAAGTGTGTGTGTGTGTGTCATCGGGGCTGGTTTGTGTTGAGTTTTTGAAATCGTCTTTTATCTCTGTTTGTAATTTCTACGATTAGGGAAAAGGAAAACGACCAGAACACACACCCCGGATGTTCGGAAAAGGCTGGGGGACAGCGCAGAGGCTTCCTCAGCTCGGCTTCCAGCAAGAATCCTTCCTCAAGCACCCCCTTCCATCCCCGTGTGGCCAGCTGCAGCCGGCTCTCTCCTGGGGCCTCCCTTCTTGGTAGCAGCGGCCCAGGCCAGCTGCACATATGTACCTCGTTAGAGGCGGCCAGCACCAAAGCCGGCACATCTGGCTGGGGCGAGACAAAGTGCACTGCAGGGCAGCCGGGGGGAAGGTGCGAGTCAGGACAGGGCCGCAGGGCTCCTCGGACATCTGGACGGTGAGGGGCGGGAAGGCAGAGCTGAGCTCTTGCTGGCTTGTCTGGGAACACAAGGCTTCCCCACCTGCGGGCTTTGGACAGAGAGGTGGGTGCTCTGCTGCCTTAGGGAGGCCCGAGTCAGGGACTGGTTCAGGACCTCCTGTGAGAAGAGCAGCCACTACCCGGCTTATGGTGGCCAGACCTTGTGGCTGCAGAGGGCCCTGCGGCTGCAGCAGCTGGGGTTTAAAGGAGATAGGTGTACTGGGAGGCGTACCTGAGGCCTCTCGGAACTCCAGGACACCTGCCCGCCCCTATCACACACAGCCTCAGGGCCTGAGAACCCGGGAATTAGCACCCTGCCAATTCTCGCCTTAGGCGGCAGCAGCTGCTCCTAAGATCTCCTCTGAAGTTGGCCGGTGATGAAAGTCATGAACCAACCAATGAAAGGCCAGAAAGCCTCAGACTAGCCCTTGTCCTTCCCCCAGCAGCTTCGGTCCTCCAGAACATCTCTCCTGGAAGGCATCCCATTATCATAGGAGTCCCCGAGGCCCCCCACCTATGCTCCCCACAGCCCCTCCTCCCATCCTCCCACCCCTGCCTACTGCAGTGAGCAGAAGCAGCTACACACACCCTCTCCAGAGCCCCACAAAGAGGACACAGGTCTCTAGATCTCTAGGGTCTCTGGGGGAAGGGGCAGCCAACTCAGAGACGAGAGAGGAAAGGCTCGAGCCCCTCCCTAAAGGATGGGATCTCTCTCTCCTGTCTCTGTCTCTCCCTAAGACACGGTCTCCTGAAACTCAGGCTGGCCTTGGACTCAGTGTGTTAGCCCAGGCTAGCCTTGAATTCCTGATCCCCCTGCCTCTACCTCCCAAGTGCTGGGATTACAGGACCGTCACGCACACATATACACACACGGTGGGGGGTGGGAAGGCAGAGCAGAGCTCTTGCTGGCTTGTCTGGGAGCACAAGGCTTCCCCACTTGCAGGCTTTGGACAGAGAGGTGAGTGCTCTGCTGCCTTGGGAGGCCTGAGTCAGGGGACTGGTTCAGGACCTCCTGTGAGAAGAGCAGCCACTACCCGGCTTATGGTGGCCAGACCTTGTGGCTGCAGAGGGCCCTGCGGCTGGGGTTTAAAGGAGATAGGTGTACTGGGAGGCGTACCTGAGGCCTCTCGGAACTCCAGGACACCTGCCCGCCCCTATCTCTCTCTCACACACACATACACACACACATCAGCCTCAGGACCTGAGAACCTGGGATTTGTAAGGTGGCTGGGCTGGGGAGCAGCTTAGTTGGTACAGGGCTTGTCCAACATTCACAAATACCTGGATTGGTTCCCAGCATGGCATAAGCCTGCATGCTGGTACAACCTGTCAACCTGGGATCCCAGCTCTTTGGAGATGGAGACGGGAAGAGCAGGAGATGGGGCTGTCCTGGACTACCTAGGATGTCCATGGCCAGTCTGAGATACATAAAACCCTGTCTCAGGGGGAAAAATGACACTAAAAATAATATATACTCTGTAACAGCGATATAGTGTAATTTCATACATAACAGGGGTGTGTGGGTCACACTTTTGTAAATACATTTTTGAGACAGGGTCTTACTCTGTAGCCCTCGTTGGCCCAGAACTGGCTATTTAGACCAAATTGCCTTCAAACTCACTGAGATCTGCCTGTCTCTGCCTCCTGACATCCAATCCAATTTTTTTTTCTTGAGACAGTGTCTCACACTATAAACTGGGTTAGCTTGAACCTCACCAGGTAGCCCAAGCTGGCGCCAAAGCTGCCTCAGCTTCCCAAGTGTTACAATTATAAGCATGAACTATTAGTGCCTGGTTAATTTTCGATTTATAGAAAAGTTTCGGAGATTTCCTCTAAACCCTTCGCCCACTTCTCTGAAGATCAGCGTGTTGCGTAACTCGGGTAAGTTTGCCAAAGTTAAGAAATTAATATTGGCACAGAACCATGAACTAAACCAGACCTTTCCTCTCACCATCTCCCCCAATCCATATGTGACATAACACTTGCTAATTACCCACATTAGGAAAAGGGAACAGAAATAGATACAATTTTAATTAAATACACACACAACACACACACATTTTTTTCTCTTCTAGGTATCTGTAGTTCTGGAACTTGGGATATGGAGGCAGGATCAGCCTCAGCTACACAGGGAGTCTGAGGCCAGCCTGGTCTACATTACTGGATCCTGAGGGGCATCTGTACCCCCCGTATGCATATACTCCACCTTACAAACACATATGCATAGGACTCAACAACACCAAAAACGTCAAAGCCTCGAAGGGTCGGGGAGGTAGAGTGCTGCCCAGCATGTGCGTCTCTGGGTTTGATCTCCAGCACACAAAGCGGAGAAAGCAGATTTCAAGATAAATAGAAACAAATTTAAAAACCAAGTCTTGGAGCCAGGAGGTAGTGACACACACACGAATCCCAGCACTCGGGAGGCAGAGGCGGGCGGATCTCTGTGAGTTCGAGGCCAGCCTGGTCTACAGAGTGAGTTCCAGCCAGGGTCACAACACAGAAGCCCCGTCTCGAAACGAGAAGACAAAAGCTGTCTCTGAAATGGGCGAGGCTGCGCCCTCCGCGTCTACCTCCACTTTGCGGCCGCTCGTCCTGCGCTCCGACTCCCGTCAAATCCACAGTGAACAAAACCCAGACGCTTGCTGTATCCAAATCACCCCAAACTGCTTTTCCTACTTTCAAAAGACTTATCTTCTAATGTTAATGCCTGTGTGTGTGCACACACGCGTGACGCTCCCATCAGCCGCACCATGGCTACGGAGCCAGAGAACAGCTTGAAAAAATTCGGTTCTCTCTATTCATTATACAGATGTGAGACCCAGGGATTGAACTCAGATCATCAGGCCAGACAGTAAGTGCTTTTACCCACTGAGCCATCTTACCCCTTGTGTGTGTGTGTGTGCGCGCGTGTGTTCCTGTATGTGTGCATGTGTGTGTGAACACGTGTGTGAGCGCATGTGTGTGCATGTTACTGTGTTCCTGTGTGTGTGTGTGTTTCCTGTGTGTGCGTGAGTGTACGCGTGTGTGTGTACATGTCAGGTGTCTTTTCTTTGAAGCCACCCGTCTCTTATTTATTTATTTAGAGATAGGGTCTCTCACTAGCTGGTTCGGAACAAACTCTGTAGACCAGGCTGGCCTCGAACTCACAGAGATCATCCACCTGCCTCTGCCTCCCGAGTGCTGGGATCAAAGATGAGCCCTAGAGAGCTTTTAATTGTTAAAACGACCATGCCCGGTCCCACCTTGCTTTTAAGATTATTTTTACATCTATTTGTTCAGTGTGTGTGTACGAGTGCGTGTGTGTTTGCACACCTGCAAATGTGCCACAGAAGTACGCATGTGGGGTCAGGGAACAACTTGAGGACTTAGTTCTCTCTGACACGTGGGTCCCAGCGACTGAATTTGGGTCATCAGGCTTGGCAGCAAATGCCTTTATTCACTGAACCACCTGTAGCTGTTATGCTGCTGTGGTGGCTCAGAAAGGAAGACAAGGAGGCATTTTCCACTGGTGCACACCCTGCCAGACCTCAGCAGAGAGACTCACTCTCGTGGCAAGCGCCATCCTGGACAGTGGAACCCAGAGCGTCTGAGCTCCGGTGTTTTTTATTGATCCGGGACTCCTCAGGTGTTCTACTGATAGGTGTGCAGATCATGAGCAATCAAACATCCCCCACACAAATCCGACACCTGCAAATAATACAAAACGCCAAGACCTAAGCAGCCCCTCACCCACTAGTACACAAAATAATTATTTTATACATGTCTGAAAATAAACTTCCACAACACCCCGATTGCCTGTTGAGGCAGGGTCTCTCAGAGGATCTAAGGCTCATCAATTAAGCTTGGCTGGCTGGACAGTGAGCTCCGGGGATCTCCCCTCTACCCTATACGCACACGTTCTTTGATTTCGGAATTTGGGATTACAAGCATGTGCTTCTATAGGTGCTGGAAATTGAACTCTGGTCCTCTGTGGCAAATACTTTTCTGAATGAGTGAACTGTCTCCCTAACCCCTGTTCTGTTTTTGTTGAGACTCGGTTTCATGCAGCTCGGGCTGCGTCAGAATTCCATGTGTAAGCCAGAATGACCTTGAACTTCTGATCCTCCTGCCTCTATGTCCTGAGTGTTAGGGTACAGGCCAGGCACGGGCCACCACAGCCTGTTTTGCACACACCCCAAAAACACACTACCAACAGAGCCACATACAGCCCCAGTTCTCTCGTCTTGCTCTCTGCTGGGATTACAGCCGTGTGCCAAAAAGTCCAGCTCATTCTGTTTTCAAATGACGTCTTCTTTTGTAGTTCTGAAAATCAAACCTAAGGCCTCGTGAATGCTGGGTAAGTACTCTCCCACTGAGTTACTGGTCTAGCCCCTTGGCATTTCAGAGGTATTCAAATCAAGACATTTTGGCCGCCCCTCACCTTCCACAAGAAACCAGTGCCAACTGGTTCCTAAAGAGGAGGAGAGAACAGAGGGGCTGATTTTTCTATTCATAGCGTTTGTGGGAGCCTCTCGTGGCGTTCGTGATATTTGTGCCCACAGGTTGGGACACCCTCTTCCAGTCTCGAGGTACCTAGGAAACCTAATTAATTATGGAACTACAGAGCATGTTTGAGTTAATATAGCATCGAGGCTGAGGGAGTCAGGCGTCTGGGGGGGGGGGGGAAGTCTGCGTGAATCACCACGCTGCTCTTTGAGAGGACACAGTTACCTCCCCGGAGGCAGTGAGGCCGCTGCTCTCTCATCCGGTCCCCTCTTCCCAGGCAGGGCTGGAGATGGCCATGGGGCTCAGCAGCCCTCCCCACTTTCCTGCCCCCCCCCACCTTCCCCCGAGACTGTACGTTCTGTCCATCCCCACTCTCTTCACAGCAGAACTTCCCAACAACCTCCCACTTCCCAGCGTCCACTGATGACGTTACAGACCAGCCTTACCCTGGGGACCTCTCCCTCTAGAGAAAGTCCTGCTGGGAAGGTTTCCCGCGGGCAAGCCCTGCTTTACAGACGGGCTCCCTTCCCAGCCTCCATCCTGTATTCAGAAAGACCAAGGCTAGAGAGAGGGCAGATGTGCACGGAGCCCCTTCCTTCCCTGTGCCACGCTCCTGGCAAGGACACTTGGCATCCTTTAGTTTGCTCAAGTGTCAGAACAAGCTGGTGGCGTACACCTTTAATGCTGGACTTGGAAGGCAGGCAGACCTCTGTGAGTTCAAAACCAGCCTGGTCTACATAGTGAGTGAGACCCTGTCTCAATAATAATAATTTAACAATATTCATTAAGTCTGAAGTCATTCTCAGGCATATAGTAAGTTTCAAGGCCATCTAGGCTACAAGAGACCCTAAAACAAGACACCCCCCCCAAACCCGCAAACACGCACATATACACATACACACCACAATCAAGGAGACTCAACAGGCTGAGACCCAGGGAATAGAATTTGGAGGCCAGTTCACTCTCAAAGAGAGCAGACTAGTGACAGTAATCCCCCAGCACAGGGAAGACTTCTTCCAACAGGGCAGAGGAGGCCACTGGGTGTCATGGCTTCTGCTCTCTAGCCCCTCGGGGCTCTGTGTCCTCCCCGAACATCACTGAGGGACACTCAGGTCCAATCTGGCTACCACTAACAAGGAGGGGGACTTCATGGGAAAGCTGAACTGCAAAGGCAGAAGCCAGGGAGGGGCCCCAGGGGACACAGAACAGCTCTTCCGGAAGGAGGACCAGAACTCGTTCTGAAGGCCTTTCTGAGACCAAGGTGAACCACAGACATTGACTTTCCTGGCCCGATGTCCCCTGCTGCCCCCAGGCTCTTGCCTGCCACGTGCCCCCAGAGCCTCCCCCTCCTGCCCACTGCGGCCCTCAGGGTTCTAGGCATCCACAGCGGCAGAGGGCGGGGTCCCGCTGGCTTGGATCCCCCGGTGCGGTTTAATGTGGGTCCTTCTCTCTTGCCTGCTCAGCTCCTAAGCAGGTATTTTGGCTCGGGTGTGGCGGCTTGGGTGTGGCTTGAGAGCCCGCAGAGGGAGCGTCTGTCGTGGTACAGGTGCAGCTCGCCCTCAGAGAGAGCAGCTCCCTCTGTCCAGAATGAGAGCTATTTTTGTAGAGGGAGGATCGCCCCACTTGATTAATGTGGTCAGTTACTGGCACCTGCCCTGAGCGTCCGTCTTACCTCACCTGCTCCAGCATGAGGGACAGGCTCAGGCTCGGAGTGCCCCAGGCCTCTCCACTGGGGGATGGACACACCCTTCTTATGTTCTGTGCATGTGGATGCTGGTGGTGTTGTGCCAGTCCCCAGCCCCAGCCTGCTCTCCATGGTCCTTAAAGGGTGGTCACTGAAACCCTGGGCCGTTTGGCAGGCTCAGAGCCAGCTTCTGTGTGCGTCAGGGAACAGGGCTGTGCTGGGTAGCCCTCTGTGGCAGGGTGTATGGATGTGTTAAAATCATGTGATCCTGTGGCTGGAGCAATGCCTCCATAGTTAAGAACTACAGGTCCAGCCCGGTGGTGGTGGTGGTGGTGGCGGCGGCGAACACCTTTGATCCCAGCCCTCGGGAGGCAGAGGCGGGCAGATCTCTGCGAGTTTGAGGCCAGCCTGGTCTACAGAGTGAGTTCCAGCACAGCCAGGGTTACAACAGAAAAACTCTGTCTCGAAAAACCAAAATAAAATAAATAAAAAGAACAACAGGTCCTCAAACCCTAACCCAAGGTCAGTTCCTCTCCACCACCTGTAACTCCACCTCCAAGGGCACCTGCCTGCCTGTGGACACACCCCAACACACACGCATATATAAACATAATTTCAAAATAAGTGTTTTAAATCACATGACTAAAGAACCTTTGGGGATTTGTCTCGATTGACAGAGTGCTTTCGTGGGGTGCCCAGAGCCCTGGGTTCTAGTCCCAACATCACATAAACCTCATGTGACGCCCTATGCCTGGGATCCCAGCACTTGGGAGACAGAAGCCAGGGGACCAGAGGGTCAAGGCTCTCCTTGGCTACATAGTGAGTTCTAGGTCAGCCTGGGCCACATGAGATTCAGCTTTAAAAGGACGAAATGTAAACAGGAACCTGGACGTCAGTTACCCGTGTGTCTGCGAATGTGTTTTTATACCAGTATGTTCCAGTGTTTTTTTAAAAACTTGGTTCTGGGGGTCCCAATGTGCGTCTTCACCCTTGCTTAGCGAGTCTCTAGCACCTTAGCCTTCTCCCTGGTCCTGGAGTGATCTCTGATGTGTGTGTGTATATGTCTGTGTGTGTGTGTGGTCAATCAGACCATCCAGAATGTCCTGTCAACACAAGTTCTCTGCCAGCCTGGCGGGGGGGAGGAGGGAGGGAGCGGTGGGGAGGGGGTGGCTGGTGTGTGAGCATTTGTTTAAAAAAATAACTCTAAGGAAAAAATGTCGTTTATGTGTGGGTGCTTTGCCTGGATGTATGTCTTCTGTACACCACATCTGTGCAGTGCCCTTGGAGGGCCGCTGCCACGTGGGTGCTGGGAACTGAGCCGGGTCCTCTGGAAGACCAGCCGGCGCTCTCAACCGCTGAGCCATCTCTTTGAACTCGTGTACTTCTCCTAGAGCCGAAAGAAGACAGCGCCACGGGTGGCGTCATTTTGCGCGTATGTGGGTCTTTTGGTAACCCTCAGGTTTCATACATACAGGTGTTCATACAGGTGAATACAGGGTCAGGAAGGAAACCTCATCATGAAAGGACCAAACAGATGTGGCTGGCCACTGGGCGGCCCTCCTGCTGCCTGCCCTCTTCTGCAAACTGCTGGTCACACCATCACTCTGGGCCGGAACTCGGGGGTGGGGGGTGAGGGGGAGAGTGGCTCACACTTGCAGAGTGGGAAACAGGACAGAGACCCAGTGGACTTGGTCGACACCCTCTCCTCTCTGACCACCAAGGATGGCAGACACAGTGGGTTAACAGCAGGTCACGGCCTGGTGTCCCCAGCCTGACCCCATCAGCACCAACTGCCAGGCCTCTTTGCTTAGCTGGATTCCAGCATGACCTTTCTGACCAGAGCGGTCGTTTTCTGGGCCTGGCAATGGCACAGTGTGGCACCTGTAGGCTTGGCTGGGCACTCAGGGCTAAACCTCCATCTGGAGAAGGCGTCTCCTGCCGCCGGGGTCAGGGCCCACCCCAGTTTATTTGGCCTTGGGAATGAAGCACTGGGCCAGGTGGACACAGTTTCCCCAGCCAGTTGGGTTCCCAAGCCTGACTTTACAAGGCCACTGGTGGTTGTGCTCTGAGACACCTGGAGTCACGCCTCTGGTCCTTGCCACAGGCTGTGAGACCTTATGTGTGTCCTTTTGAGGGTTGCTGTGGACCTGTGGCTCCCCACACGCCCCCTACCCCACCCCGGTAAGACAGGAGGTAAGAACAAGCCCTCTTCTGTGCTGTGAGGTCACTTCAGGAGATAAAATGTGCTGTAACGGGCTGTTCTGTTGTCAAATGGGGTGTGTTCTGGGGGTGTGACTGTCGGGAGAGCGCTTGCTGAACACGCGCAAAGCCCCGGGTTTCACCCTAGAACCACCATACACTGGGCACAGTGATGTCACGCCTGTCGATTCCCTGCCCTCGGATGGTGGGTGCCAGAGGATCAGAAGTTCAGAGTCATCCTCACCTTCGTATCAAATTTGAGGCCAGCCTGGGCTACGCAAGCCCCTGTCCGGCACTCTGAGGAGATAAAGGACAATCTTCCACTACTTTCTGAGTGGGTTTGCCCACTGACTTTTGTGTGCCCGGTACTAGGTTCAGCTCCTGCAGCAAAGGCAGGAAATGGGGGCCTGTGCGGCCTGTGGCGAAGGAACTCCTTTAAAAAACAAAGCACTCGGGTAACAGCCATTTTCTTACTATCAGCCACAGGGAGCAGCACTTGGCTGGGTTTCCAGGGAGTCTCAGAGGGCCGAAAGAGTGGGACTTTTCTTTCCTATAAGGATGCAGGGCCCTGACTCATTCACCTTCTTTCTCACTGGGCCTGAGTTCCTCATGGTGGAAAGGGCAGTGGTTCCCACCACTGTTAAGCGATGGAGAGAATCAGAGACGACCGTGCGTGTACAGTGCCTGGCTCAGCCACCAGGGGACACCCCCATGTGAGGGAGCTGATTTAAGCGTTCAACTGGGCGATGTGTCAATCCCAACACACAGGAAAGCAAGGCTAGCCCGGTCCACATACTGAATCCCGGGATAGCCGGGGCTGTGTAGAAAGACCCTGTCTCAAGCAACAACAAAACAATAAAACCATAAAAACAATAGCCTCTGGGCAGTGCGCGCCTTTAATCCCAGCGCTCGGGAGGCAGAGGCCGGCGGATCTCTGAGTTTGAGGCTACCCAGGTCTACAGAGTGAGTTCCAGGACAGCCAGGGCTACAGAGCAACCCTGCATCGAAAAACAATACAAACATAATAATAATAATAATAATAATAATTATGATTATTAATTTCATTGAATTAATTAAGTTACTTATGAATATATTATTGTCTTTGTCCCATCTATCTATCACCTACCCACCTACCTATTTATTTCTATACACTTTGGTGATAAGGTCTTACTATGTAGCCTTGGGTAGCATGGAACTCATTATGTAGACCAGGATGACTTCAAATTCACAGAGACTCAGCTGCCTCTGCCTCCCTCCAGAGTGCTGGGATTAAAGGTGTGTACTACCACACCTGGTGAGCTTCCTTATTTTTACAGCTTAAATAAGCATGGGAGCTGCTGTGAGAGTCAGTATGAGTATCACAATAGCTACTGTCGGGTTGTTCTAGCATCTTCTAGGCATACAGCACAGTACAGTGGTTTAGGATTCAGAGAGCGGGGCTGGGGATGTAACTCGGTCGGTGGAGTGCTTAACCAGCATGCAGGATGTCCTGGGTTCTGTCCCCAGCACCATATAAACTGAGCATGGTGGTGCACATTTGTAATCCCAGCCCTCAGAAGGAGGAGGCTGAAGGGTCAGGAGTTCAAGATCATCCTCAGTTACATAGGGACTTCAAGGCTAGCTTAGGCTACTTGAGACCCCATAGAGAGATGAATAGATTGATGGATGGATAACATAATGGGGGACACTGCTTCCCGGCCCTCTCCATGCCCTGCCCCGTTTTCCTGGATTCCAAGGCTCTCACTCTTGGGGGAAGTCCCACCTTAATCTGTCACTTCCACCTTCTCAATGGAAATGTCCTAGAGAGAGTGTGGCCTTAGACTTTGAAACCGTCCTGGTGCCAACCGGACCCAGAGAATTCGTGAGTGGCCAAGCAGCTGAAGGCTTAATGCTTAATGGAGACACTGGTCACCAAGAGCCACAGGGCTGGCTTTGGTTGTCGCTGCCACCTGGGGTCACAGTACAGTCCAGACTCCTTTGCACAGCCCTGACAGCACCGCTCAGTTAGCCTCTTATTCTCCTTGAATGTCTCCAGACACATCTGTCCTGAGAGGTCTGAGTGGGCATGTGGCCTGGGGCGGCAGAGCCCTCCGATCTGTCCCCATAGTGTCACATGGTGACGTGTGTGGCAGGTTGCTACTGTGCTTTTTTACTCTCTAGCTCAGGAAAGGAAATAGAAGGATAGGAAGAAAAAGAAAACCTTCACCTCCCTTGTTGGTGGTCTGGAAAGAGAGAAAGAACGGAAGAAATGTTCACAGCCTTTATTGGCTATCCGAAGCTTGGAGAGCAGGAGCTAATAGTGAGCTGAATTAATGTCTCAGTGCAAAATCTCCAAACCTAATTCTTCCAACCAAAGTCCCTTTAAGCAATAAGCAATAAACAACTAACCACCAACCACCAACCCACCAACCAACCAACCCACCAACCAACCAACCAACCAACCCACCAACCAACCAACTCACCAAACAACCAACAAACTAACCAACCAACCAACTCACCAAACAACCAACAACCCACCCACCAACCCACCCACCAATCAACCATCCACCAACCCACCAACTGACCTACCAACCAACCAACCAACCAACCAACCCTGGATCACTGGGTTTCAACCAATATATACTCTGAGCAAAGGTCCCAGAAGTTAAAGCGGCACGCAATCATAAGGACAAATTGCACGGGGCAAAATAGTTGCACGTAAACCAAACCATAGCCGTCAGTAATGAATAATCTAAATCAAACTCCCTCTCATCCCCTAGACCTGGGATGGGGATAAATATGTATTCCAAAAGCCATTCTGTGTTTTTAGAGAAACCAATTCACAAAACTTCTTCAAAGCGTCTCATTCGCTACAGACATGCCCAAGTGTCTTCACACCTCTGTGCTTTCCGGGCCCCCACCTCTAGGAATTGACCTGCTCTGTTACCAAAACTAATCCTTCGAGCCCCAGGGGCTAAGGTGGCCGAGATGGTCCCTGCCCATCACAGGGCAGGAGACAGTAGTGTCTGGGCAGGAGCCCAGGAAGGCAACTCAGGAGGCCAAGACACAAGGTCCCTCTGCTCTTCCTGGCCCAGCCACCTTACAGCCCACAAAGAACACCCAATCATCAAGGTTCTGTTGGGGGCTCAAGACTGGCCCTCAGCACTGAGGTCTGCTTCCTTGCTGGGAGGGGCCAAAGCCCTGACTACAGGCAGTGAATGACAGTGACTCAGGATCTTCACAGGGACCCAGGGAACACCCCAGAGTGGCCTGGGAACCCCCACAGGCCACGGAGCCAGGAACTCTGCTCCCCATCTGAAAGCAGGGATTTTGAAAAATTACTTTGGGATTTTGGCAGAATTCTACAGAATCTTTCAGAGAAAGCGTCAAACTTTGGGTATTTTGGGGGAAGCTACTAAAAAAGGAAAACCAAAAACCAAAACCAAAAACTTCACCTTTACATCTGTATATAAATTAACTGTTTCTCTCTCAGTTCCAAATTATGTCCCTGTCTTTTTGATGTTATTTTTTGAGATTGGGTCTTCTCTAACTAGCCCAGGCTGGCCTCTGCCTCCCAAGTGCCAATACACCCAGCTGTAAAGTCTGTATTGAATTTCTATTTATTTATTCCTATTTATTATATTATTTTAATGTATTTTATTATATTGTATTGTGAGTCAGGGTTTCTCTGTTGTAGCCCTGGCTGTCCTGGAACTCACTCTGTAGACCAGGCTGGCCTTGAACTCACAGAGATCCGCCTGCCTCTGCCTCCTGGGTGCTGGGATTAAAGGTGTGAGCCACTGCTGCCTGGCTATTGTATGCAGTGCATGCACACAAATAATAATTTTTAAAAATGACAACTCCTGTCTCCTATTCCTCCCAGCTTTATTTCTCACTATAACACTATTTTCAAGAGCTTATTATGGTTTGGGCATGGTAGTGCAATGCTTTTAATCCCAGCACTCAGGAGGAAGAGACAGGTGCAGGCCAACCTGGTCTACATAGCAAGCTCCAGGATAGCCAAGGCCACATACAGAGACATCCCCCCCCTTCTTAATAAAACCACACACACCAAAAGATGGTATGACTCATTTACTATTCACATGTTTATTTGTTTATGGTGATCCCGCTCTATGTTCTGAGTGTCCTTGAACCCCTGGGCCTATGCCATGAGTCTCACCCCAGAGGCTGGAACTGTCGCAGCCTCTTGTTTACCGACTTTCCCTTTGACAATGTGCGTTGCAGGAACGTGGAGCCTCCTCCGTTCCATGAGCAACTCAGTGCCTGATATGCCGCAGATACTCAGTAAATACTTGTTAGTCAAATCAAAGAACTCTAAATTCTGGGCGACTGGTGAACTGTGCCCTGGGCGCCGGGGAAGGGGTTGGGCAGCCGGAAGGACTATGCCCGGCTAGCGTGCCTGCTTAGCTGGTTCCAGCAGCAGGGGCACAGGTCCCTGACAGCCAGGTGAGTTCTGGGTGAATCACCCCTAATGAGCCGGTTAGGGCCACGCCAAGCGGCTTCCCACACAGGCAGCCGGCAGGTCACTGCCTGTCCCCAGGAAACTCCTCTATGAGGAGTGAGCAGGACCTTGGGCTGGGGTGGAAGAAGTGTCGGCCTATGTCAGACCTCACCCATTCCTGAGTTCTGAGTCGCTCCCCTGGCTCCTCCGCCCAGCTGAGCCCTGGCTCTGAGAGTCTCTAAAAGGAGTTTTGCTCCATCCACCCTGCACCCAGCCCAGGCAAGGCCCGGGTGTCAGCTGTTCCAGCTGCTCCCGATGGTCGCTAAGATGGCAGGGGAGGAACCCGAAAGCATGGCCCCCTGGGGCTCCAAGCAGCTAGACGAAGACTCCAAGACTGGGTATGAGCAGCTGGGCCACTAAACCTTGTGAGCAGAGTGGGGTAACCGCCACAGCCATGTTGCCTCTGACCTGTTGGTACCCAGGACCTATTGGAGGGCCTGGCCAGGCCCTGTGACCTCACTGGGAAAGGAAGTCATGCCCCTCTATGGCATGGGGCAAAGCCTCCTGCCCTGTAGGGTGCCATCCTGGGTACGTACAGAAGAATGTATGTGGGCAGCAGGGCCTCCTCCCTCATACGGAGGCGATGTGAGCCACGTGACCGTCCCTGAGGAGACGGGCCAGGCCCCAGCCCTGAGTGAGCGTGGCCAGTGTACCAGCCCTCCTTTGTCTCACACCTGGGTGCTGAGGATCTGCACCCCAGAACCCACGGAGCCCAGCCCTCTCTGCACGCGCCACACATCTACAGCTTTTGGGGTCGTTGGGCGCCCAGGAATGCCAGCACTATGGAGGTGCAAGGGTGTGAAGGCATGTCCCTTCCTCAGGAAGACACAGAGCTAGGAGCTGCAGGAATCGTAACAGGGACGCACACGCACACTCCCTGCGGGACCCTTAAGGGCTGGGGGGGGGGGGAACAGTTCCCGGGAACCTGTGGCTGGAGGCGGGCAGCCCTGCGCCTTGGTGACCTACATCCGCCACTCAGTTCCTCCCAGTCACCGGGTATGGCCAGCGGCACAGGTAGGGTCATGTCCATTTAATGGATGACACAATCAAGGCTCAGCAGGGTCAAGAGACTCACCCACAGCTTCAACACTGTAAGTGGCAGGTTCCTCCCCTCTGTTGCCACAAAGGCAAGCCAACTCTGCCTGAGCGAGCATCTATGAGTCGGACTCAGAACCTTCCGGGAAAACCACAGGTGATGATCTATTCACCAATGGGCTCACCGTGGACCAGACGAGGGCAGATTCCGGGGCCGGCAGAGAACCAAAGCTTTGGAGTCCCACGTCTACAGAGGCTTTCTCTTAGCGGGGAAGGCAGGGGACGCGGCAATCAGCGGGTCGGTGGAACCATGCCGGGCATAAAGGAACCAAGGGAGCAGAGCTGCTAAGGAGACAAAGGACAGAGCTGGAGGAGGACAAGGAGAGGGGTTACCGGTGTTGCCCTGTAGGAGGTGGAGTGGAGCAGGGCAGTGATGGCGCATGCCTTTGATCCCAGCACTCGGGAGGCAGAGGCAGGCGGATCTCTGTGAGTTCGAGGCCAGCCTGGTCTACAGAGTGGGTTCCAGGACAGCCAGGGTTACAACAGAGAAGCTCTGTCTCGGAGAAAAAAAACAACAACGAGAAGAGGTGAGGGGGGAGGTGGTGTGGTGTATTCGGAAGTCCGATGGTGGGCGGACCGGAGAGGAGGCAAGCCTGAGTAACCTCTGCTTTCCCAGCAGGAGGGCGCCTCAGTAGGGTGCAGTTGGGTCTCCTCACGGACTACGAGTAGTCTGAGCAGGGTCTGACTGCGCCTGGACCTCGCTGGCTGCCCAACTCCTCCGTGGTAGGGCAACCTGTGCGGCCTCTTCAGAGAGCAGCCTGTTTAACACAGGGAATATTCAAACCCTCGTGCCCTTTGACCCAGGGCGGCCCTTTCTAGGAAGTTCCCCGGGGCGAACCTTCTGAAACGCAAGGCAGCACTTAAAGCATAGAGCCATTTCCCCAGGGCTATTTAGAGAAGCCAAATAAATAAATAAACGAGAGAGCCTGCCAGGCTGCTGCAGGAAGGGGTGTGAATCCCGGGACACCTTTTCCTACCTTGCTCTGGGGTCACCGTGGGGGCCTTAACCTAGGTTGCCCTACGCACCTGAATGTCAAGGGTCTGTGTGCACTGTACAGTGGCAAGTGGATTGAATGTCCTGTGTGGGGCAGGCGCATAGCTGGAGAAAAGCAAAATCAACTTTGTGTATGTCACTGCTAGGTAGGTGCTCACCTGTGATTCCAGCATTTGGGAGGCGGAGGCCGGAGGGTGAGAAGTTCGAGGGCAGCTTGGTCTACATAGCAAATTCCAGGGCAGCCAGGGCTACAGAGTGAGGCCATGTCTCAAAAGTACCCAAAAAGGGCCGGGTGTGACAGTTCAGACAATAAGGATACTTGCCACCAAGCCCCATGGTCTAGGTTCCATCCCCACAGCTCATCTGTGGTAGAACAAGAGAACCACCTCCTGCCTGCAAGCTCGGACCACCACACGTGCTCCCCCCCATAAAAAAATAGTGTAATTTATTTTGAAAACACACACACACACACCGCCAGGGTCTGGGCATGGGGGTGAGCTGGTGGAGTGCTCGGCTACCATGCATGGAGCCCCAGGCTGCAGGTCCCTGTGCCAAGTGAACTGAGCACGGTGAATCCCAGCATTAGGAAAGAGACGCAGGCCAGAGGGTCGAGGCCAGCCTGGAGCTGTTTCAAGAAAACCCCAGCAACTCTTGTTGGCTGCAGAGGCTGGACCTCAGCCTTCTGGCCAGCCCTCTGCCTCGGAGCTCCTGCCCCAGCCCGGAGGCGACTGTGATCCTGGCTCGGGGTGTTGCTGTTATTTTTCACCCACTCTGAGTTGCACTGATGCCCTGTGACGGGCCCTCGTGCTCTTTTGATGATAATCTGTTTAAAGTCTAGTATTGAAAAGGGAAAGGCAAGAGAAAGGAAGCGTGAATTCCCAGAACCGGAGGCCCAGCGGAGGCCGGGCTGGGAGGGGGAACCGACCCACCCGTCCGTTCCAGGGAAACGCAGCCACGTGGATGGAGGGGGCGGCGCGTCCCGCCCGGGGGCATGGCCGGGGTCCGCTTCTCCGCTGGGCCTGCAGGGGCGGGGCCTGCAGGGGTGGGGCCTGCAGGGGCGGGGCCTGCAGGGGGCAGGGCGGGCCGCGCTGACAGACGTGGCGGGAAAAAGTGATGGCCCCTCCTCCGTTTCCTTCCGCCCAGGCTGCTGGGGGAGGGGGCGGGGTCTCTTCCCCAAGGACCCCTGCAGCCTTGGGGTGTGCCGGCTGTCTCCTCTGCCTTCTGGAAGCTTCTGCGGTTTACCTGGGACCGCTAGCTTGCTGTGATTCTCACGGGGGACCCCCCCAGTATCACAGAACTGGAAACACAAATTCACACACTCTGCACCCCAGATTCCCGCCAACTTGCAACTCGGGAGTGGTCAGATGTGTTCTAACAAGCCAGACAGCCTCCCCACCCCACCCCTTTTTTTGCTTTAAATATTTTAAAAATTTCTTTATGTGTATTTATTTATTTATTTCTGTGTGTATGTGCACCACATGCACAGCCATGGAGCCAATGGAGGTCAGAAAAAGGCGTCATATTCCCTGGGATTGGAGTTACAAGTCACTGTTAGCCACCACCACGTGGGTGGGTCCTGGGACCCAAACCAGGGGCTTCTGCAAGAGTAGTAAGAGCTTTTAAGCACAGAGTGGTCTCTTCTCACGCTTTTTTTTTTTTTTTTTTTGACACGTGGTCTCATGTAGTTCAGGCTGGCCTTGAAGACCCTCCAAGCCTTCATCTGCTTCCACCTCCTTTGGGATTTACAAGCACATTCAAGAGCCCCCCACGCCCCACCCCCGCCCTGCAAAAGAACACCACTGCCTGACGCTCATGACTCTTTATTAGTAGTAGTAGTAGTAGTGGTGTGGGTGGGGGGTGTCAGAAGATAGCTGGGTTCCTTCCTTCCACCTTTATGTGGGTTCTGGGGCTCGAACTTTGGCCATCGAGCTGTGCTGCAACTGCTTAGCCCACTGAGCCATCTAGCCGGCCCATGGTCCCTCTTAATAAAAAAGAAAACCAGACTGGCACCCCAGGAGCCCCAGGCAGCCAGGATCCCCTGCGGGCTATGCCTGCTCCCTGGCCTCTTCATCCTGACAACCGGACCAAGCCGGCAGCGGAGGCACGCAGCGCCACCTGCTGGCCGGGGCACGGAACTGCTGACGTTAGGGAGGACTTGCAGACTCCTGACTCAGGAGCACTAATGGCAGGTGCCCACGTGTCTCCGCGCCGCACGCGGGCGTCCAGTCCACACGTGGCTGCCCCGGCCTTGGACACGTGGCACTCTCAGTCCCAAGGTCTCGCAGAGAGCGCTACGATCTTCCATTTATCTGTGTATTTCCTCATCAGTGTGGAGGCATGTCAGGCCCGCGCTGGCAGCTGTCACCAGAGAGAGTGATGGTCAGGTGAGCAAGGTGGAATGGAATGGACTAGGTTACTGAAGTACCCAGTCTCTCCTCTGGGCTGAGCCGGAACGAAATCCACCTAGTAATGGGATTTTTTTTTTTTTTGGATACATGGTGGCCCGTGCCCCTAACAGCTGATCACTAACTCTCCCTGCAGCTCAGGATGACCTTGAACTCCTGGTCTTTCTGCTTCCGCCCAAGGGCTGCTAGGATTAGAAGTGTGCAGTCACAGAATCTGGTGGTGTGTGTGTCTGCGGCCGCTCACTCACGTGCTGCGGGACCTGTGTGAAGGTCAGAGGACTGTTTGCTAGGGCGCGGCCTCTCTTCTTCCACTGCGCAAACTCTAGGGGTCAAATTCCTGTCATCAAGTTTAGCAGCAAGTGCCTTTACTCACTGTGTAGTCCTACTGCCTCCAGTTATGTATGTATGTACGTATGTTTGTGTGTATGCATGTATGTATGTCTATGTATGATGTATGCATGCACATGTGTGTGTATGATGTATGTGTGCACGTATGTACGTATGCTGTATGCATGCATGTATGTATGATGTATGCATGCACGTATGTGTGTATGATGTATGTGCACATATGTGTGTATGATATATGTATGTGTATGATGTATGTATATGTGTGTATGATATATGTATGTGTGTATGATGTATGCATGTGTGTATGATATATGTATGCACGTATGTATGTGTAGTATGTATGTGTATATGATGTGTGTGTGCACGTATGTATGTATGATGTATGTTACAAGGACTTACTATGTAACCTGGCCACAAGCTCCTTTCCTGACCCTGTGGCCTCAGCTCCCTAAGTGTGGAAAGACAGGCATATGCTACCCATCTTGTGCTGTCTGCAGAATCTGGCTTTTATTCCCAACATGGTGGCTAGATTCTGGATTGCATCACTCCCTTGTCCTGAAGCTGGAAGCTAAGGATTTAGGACCCCTTTGGGGGCTCAGCCTTCAGTAACCTAGAGCTGATTGTTCACAGCACCTCCAGCCCCAGTTGTAACAGCTGTCCTTGAGTCTGGAGTGGGGAGTCCCCGATCCCCAGAGAGAAGTCTGTGTCCCCTCTAGAAAGCAGAGCAGATGGCAGCCACTGTCAAGCCCCCGTGTGCACAGCCCGTGCCCTCCCTCCAGTTTCCTAGGCTGTCATCCACGATTACTCTGGGATAGACGCTATACTGAAACTCAGCTTTGTGTCCTCACTAGGAACCCCAGTCTGGATATGGCTGGGGTTTCATGGGATCAGGGCCCACCCCCACCCTTCCTACCCTCCCCAGGGAATAGAAGGCTGATGGGATCCTAGCTGGTGGGTGCAGGTTGGAGTGCAGGGCAGAAGTGAGGTTGGGGAGTACAGCAGAGACTCTGCCCAAAGAGGTGGTGGCATCTTCCAAGGTGAAAGCGGCCGCTGCTCTGCAGAGGTTCCACTCCCCACCCCCAGCCCCCTCACCCCGCGCTGCTGCGGTTTTCCCCAGCAGGGAAGTGGTGGTGACTTCCCAGAAGCCCTACTAAGACTTTCCTGTCAGGGGAATCCAAGTTCCTCCTTCTGGGGAAGGGGAAGTGGTGGAGTTTCTCCTTAAGGGCTTTCAGTTTCATTCTAAGAAACTCAAGTGTTGAAGGAAGAGAAATTCGACTTCTGGGGTTTTCCCAGCTGGGCTCTAACTGAAACTCACTTGCTGGGGCCTCTGGCGGGCTTGGCACAGGAGGAAGTGAGCTGCATTCCCTGGGGCCCTTCCGGGTCCTCCAGGTCCCTTTCCAGCCCCTTCCCGGTCCCACCGACACATTCAGCAGCTACTGAAGGAGCTTGTCTGGGCCCCCTCTCGGGGCATCCTGGACCCTCAAAGCCAAACTACAGCCTGCCTCTTCCTCTGGGGTCTGCTGACAAAAAAAAAAAAAAAAAAAAATCTAATCAAAGCACAAGGTGACGGTGATTTCCTGCAGATTCTGGCCCTGGCCTAGAATCACAGACAGTAAAGAACTGAATTCTGCACACCCCTGCCCCCTTTTTTTGCTTATGAGATAAGGTCTCCAGTAGCCTAGGTTAATTATCCTCACATTTACTATGCAACCAAGGATGACTTTGAACCTCCTTCCTGCCTTCGCCTCTTTAAGAGCTGGGATTACAGACATGCACTTCCACCCAGGGCTTCCTGCATGTCTGATTAAGCTCACCTGGGCAACATCTCAGAATGACCACCGCTGGTCCCAGGTGCCAACTGCACACCAAGCAAGCCTCACCGATTTCCCCCTGTAATCCCCACAGCAAGTCCCCTTCAACAGAGCTGTTTATCGCCACAGCTCTGCCTGGGAAGTCTGCGCTCTGCTCTCCCGAGCTTGCAGCCAGCTGTGGGGATGGAGCCAGCTGTGGACGCCTGGCAGTCCTGAAGACCACCCCCAACCCAAGATGCTTTGACTTGTCACCTTTTGTCCACCCCACCCCATGGAATTATTTCGGGGTTTCTGCTATGCAAATACATGTTTTGATGAGTTGGGGATCTCCCCTCCAACCACGACACCGTCCCCTTCAAAAACATTTGCCTGAAAGTCACCAGCTGTGTGACTCAGGCTGTTGCTGTGGTGATGCACAGCTGTGGCCGTGGGGTTAACTCTGAATTCAGATAAACAGCTTTGGGGGCATCTTATGCCATAAGCATTATTGTCTTTTTGGAATTCGTAGTCAGCTACCGTCCTGTTGTTTTGATATAAAGCCGGCATCTTTTGCACACAGCTCCTGGGGCAAAGATCAGAACACTCCCACACAGCCACACCTCAGCCTCAGCAAGGCCCTGAGGGTGGAGACTCAGGCTCCCGGGACCTTCCCTTGAGGCTTGCCAAGAGCTCAAGTTCTAACCCCACTTTCCAAACGTCAGGGCTGGCTTGGGACCTCAGAAGGTCACCCTTCCTCCTCCGGTCTGCTTGGCTCCACAACGGGAGGGGTCTAGGACTCTGAGCTGGGTAGTGACACACCAGACCTGTGGTTTTTCCGGCCTGGTAGAAAGGCAGCTGGAAGTCACACACACCCCCACCTCCCCCGCAACCCCACAAACTGATTGGGGTTGTTGCCACTGACCACTGTGTGTTTTTGGTGGGGTTCCCCTCCGGTACGTACTGGGACTTCTTTGGAAGAGGCCCAAAGAGACCCCACAGCTGGATCTCTGGTCACAGTGCCTCAGGCCACGGACAGATGTTTCAAAGGTCCACAGCATCAGCGGGGGAGGGGTTATTCTTAGCTCCAAATTAGAAGAGTAAATGGTTAGTGTTTACCGCTCTAGCCGGCGGTGTGAACCTGGGAGAGCGGGACCTAAAGTCTCCTGCAATAGCTAACTTTATTCAGAGCATCAGACAATTTATACCCTGAGGGTTATGTGTAAAGTGTCCAGTCTCAAGGATGAGCCGCACCTGGCGTTCGAGCCGCAAATGGCAAAAACATGTTTTCCCATAGAAGCGCATAAACAAATAACAGTCAGCAGCAATGAATTCTAAAACAAACCCACTCCTATCCGCTGCACCTGGGGGGGGGGCACGGACGCACACTCCAAGAACAAGAACGTGTTTTTGAAGAAACTGAGGTTCACGAGACTCTTGTTTTCTTGGGTTTTCTTCTCCAAAGCACTCAGAATTCCCCTCGCAAGACTCTATTCTTGGACCACGTTCCGAGAGTAAGAATGGACTATTAAATATCCATCTAATGTTAACTGCGAGACTACAAGCCAACGCGGTTATGGACATCATACACGACGTGGTGCATTTAAATACAGGGTCCACCGGAGCTTGGGAACTTTCACATGGGCACTTTACCATCCATTCCCGGGACCTACGCAGGGGATCCGGGGGAATCAACCTTCCATCTCCTCAGCCTGATGGTGACCAGGAGCGGGGATGAGGGGGTGACCCTCTGCTGCAGGAATCTCTGGGCTGAGAGGTAGACCCTCTGAGTGGGTGTCACACAGACCAAAGCAGATCCCACACAGTCAGTCAAGAGGAGGCTGGAGAACCCGGCAGGGTCCTCAGGGGCAGGGACAGTTCCATACAGGAGGCAGGGCTGAGTCCCGGGTGCTCCTAGCTGGTTAGGGTAAGGGATGAACCTTTTAGACCTCTGCCTGCTGAGTCAGCCACAAACCTGAAAACTTTGAAGGAACTGACCAGGGGCCTGGGGCACCCAAAGGCCATAATCACCATCATCATGTACCTTAGCAATCAACAGAAGACCATGTTCTTTGCTTTGCTCTGGACGATACACGCCCAGTCTTATTCAAGGTATAAATGAAAGTGCCCCTAAGGAACCTGGAGTCCATCTTTTTGTTTAAAGACAGGGTCTCCGGGCTGGCCTGTAGCAGGAGGCTCACAAGGAGTCAGAGTATCTTGCAGAAGTTGGGTCTCTTTCACCATGTGTGACTGGGGCTCACACAGGTACTCGGGCTCGGCGGCAAGGGCATTTACAGAGCCATTTTGCTGGTGTCTGAATTCTTAAACTTTTAGTGTCCTTTTTTTTTTTTTGCAAAGGAGCACGTACTTATTGAAGAAAACAACAAATTACAACGCAAAGAAAGAAACCAAAGC
The DNA here is from genome assembly GCA_026225945.1 of Cricetomys ansorgei. Classification (NCBI taxonomy): domain Eukaryota; kingdom Metazoa; phylum Chordata; class Mammalia; order Rodentia; family Nesomyidae; genus Cricetomys; species Cricetomys ansorgei. The sequence continues at coordinate 399,227 of JAMJFZ010002048.1, read as the reverse complement.
GGCAGAGAGACCAGAGAGAAGGAAGCTTTCCTAACCTATGGTTCTGATGCCTTATCTGCCTGCAAATGTCTTCGTCACCATCTCTGTTGAAAGAATTAAAACTGATTGAAAAGATTACAGGCTGCGTTTCGCAACCTTTGGCCAGTCGCTACATTGTGTCCACTTTTGAAGGACATGATAAAGTTTCTCTGGGGAGCCTTCCACCGCAGAGGCAGAGGGTGATGGCCAAGCCAGATCCAGTTTACATATTTTCCGCCCGCCCCCCCCCGCCCCCGCCCCCATACTGGTTTCAGACTCTCTGAAGTCAAGGATGACCTTGAACTGCAGATCCTTCTGCCTCTCCGGTGCTGGGGTTACTGATGTGTGACCCTGTGTTTGACTCCAATCAGCGTTTTTTAAAAACTGGCTGACCTCAAACACGTGGCAATCCTCCTGCCTCAGTTTCCGTCAGTCCTTGGATTACACACCAACTCAAGTCCACATGCTTTCTGTTGCTGAATAATTGAGTCTCTTTCCCTTTTACTAGATGTTGGATGAAGCTTTGACAACCTCCTTTTGTCTAAACCTGCCACGAACTCACAGAGATGCTCCTGCCTCTGCCTCCTGAGTGCTGGGATTTAAAAGCATGTGCCTTCACTGCCCCGGGGAAAAGTATCATTAACATATTTTAACTTCATTTAACTTATTTGGTGGTGTTTTTAAAGATTTGTTTTTTGTTTTTTTGAGAGAGGGGCTCACTTATGTGGCCTCGACTGTCCTGGAACTCATGCTGTAGACCAGGCTGGGCTTGAACTCACAGAGATCCGCCTGCCTCTGCCTCCTGAGTCCTGGGATTAAAGGAGTAAGCCACCATGCCTGGCAAGATTTAGCTGTGTGTGTGTGTGTGTGTGTGTGTGTGTGTGTGTGTGTTTGTGTGTGTGCATGCATGTGCATGTGACATGTGTCCTCCCAGTCCCAAAGAGGGTGTCTGATTCCCTGGAGCTATAGTTACAAAGGACTGGGAGCCTCCTGGCGTGGGTGCTGGGAACTGAACTTAAGTCCCCTGGGAAGTCAGCGAGTGCTCCTAACTGCTGAGCTGTCTTCCAGGTTTTTATTTTGATCTTTTGTTGGGTTAGGGTTAGGGTTAGGGTCTCACAATGAGGCTTCAAAATCTGGATCCTCCTGCCTCAGTCTTCTGAGTGCTGGGATTTAAGGCATGTACCACCACAATCAATTTTTTTAAATTGTTTATGTGTTTGTCTTTTATTTATTCACTTATTTTGTATGAGGAAGAGCTGTCTCACGCTTGTAGAGTGTTCCCCACAATGACACGGCATACCCCACACTGACATGGCATACTCCACAATGACTGTGGTATGCCCCATACTTATGCAGCATGCCCCACGATGATGCTGCACGCCCCTTACTTATACAGCATGCCCCACGATGATGCTGCACGCCCCTTACTTATACAGCATGCCCCACGATGACGCTGCACGCCCCATACTTATGCAGCATGCCCCGCGATGACGCTGCACGCCCCATACTTATGCAGCATGCCCCGCGATGACGCTGCACGCCCCTTACTTATACAGCACGCCCCACGATGACGCTGCACACCCCACGATGATGCAGCACGCCCTGCACACGCTCTGGCTGTAACCAGCCAGTGCTGACTCGGCTGTCCCCCTGCTGGCTCCAGGCCCCACTCCTTGGCCAGCTCCGCAGCCCGGCCTCAGTGCCCGCTGGCCGGCAGCCACTCCAGCTCCCGCTTTGCTGACGATTGGAGGAGGTGACCTGGGCCTTCTGAGCTCCTTCCCACTAGTCCCAGGCCCCGGGTCCAGTCCCGGAACTCACAGCCCGAACCCCAGCCTTTGGCTTCCCTCTGGCAAGCCTGACCTGCCCTCCCCAAGGAGGAAGCCCCCGTGGTTCCAGTGTGCAGGCACCGATTTCCCAGCAAAGCTGCACAATGCGCTTTTTGTATGATTTCAGTCTTTCTTTTTTTTTCTTTTTCTCTCCTCCCCTCCCCCCTCCCCAATGCTGGGACTTAAACAGGGCTTCACACAAGCGAGGCAAGTTCTCTTCCACTGACCCATTTTCCCAGCCCTTGTTTTGTTCTTTTTATATCATCTATTTTGAGGTGAGAACTCACTGTGTAGCTCTGGCTGGTCCGGAGTTCGATAGGTAGAGTAGGTTGGCCTTGAACTCACGGAGACCCATCCTCTCCTGCCTCCTAACTGTTGTGATTAGATGTGCGGCCGTCACTCTAGTAGATAGAGATAGGCAGATTTAGATAGCTATATGGTTTATTTCTATAGATAACTAATGCTTGGGGAATTTCATAACGCATGCCATGTATTATTTTGGCCACACTTTTCTGAGACGGGCCCAGATTGACGTTGAACTTGTGATCCCCCTGTTCACACCTCCCAGGTGCTGGGATCATGGTCCTAAGCCAACATACCTGGCAAAAGAATAAAATGCTTTAACAATATTAAAAACACATCTGTGGGCTGAGGAGATGGCGTGGCTGAGAGAGCTCACAGCTGCGGGGGGCAATGCCGGCGCCATCTTTAATTGCCGTGTGGGGAGGCAGGTGGATCTCTGTGTGTTCAAAGCCAGGCTGGTGTGCATAGCAGCTTTCAGGCCAGCCATGGCTACCTATAGAGATGCTGTCTTCTCCTCTCTCCCCCACCGGAAGAGTGCTTACTGCTCTCTCAGAGGACCAGAGTTCAGATCCCAGGACCCACAGCCAGCTGCTCACAATCGCTTGTGAGTCCAATCCAAGGGACCCAGAGGCCCTTGCCGTCCTGCACAGACACCTGCACACGCATGTGCATACACACACACACACACACAAGATAGATAAATCTCGGAAACAAGAAAGGGCGGGCCACTGAAAGGACTCAGCAGGTACAAGTACCTACCACCAAGCTTGGTGATCTGAGTTTGATCCCCAGAACCCAGGAGCTGGTCCTCTGACAGCACGCACACGCACACAAACGCACACGCACACACACACACAATAAATAAAACTAAAATCTTAAAAACAATATACAAAAGTACAGCGACAAACACAAAACAGAGAGGCACTGAAGGAGGGAGAGACTCCAGCAGGTCCTGCTCAGCTCCTAGCCAGGCTGAGACAATGACATGGGGTAACTGGCAGAGGCCAGGGTTAGGTCAGGAGCAGAGGCGGAGTGTGTCCTCACCCCACCTTGGCCTTCAACCTCCAAGAGTCTCACTGTCTGCCAAGGCCCGCATCCAGCTGGCAGCCATGCAGGGCCACGGGGAGCACAGCAGAGCAGGAGAGGATGGGGGAAGGAAGCTGTCTCAGCTGCCCAAGGGGGATGGTGATGTCCAGGTAAGCTCAGGCCATGGCTGGTGACTTCTTCGGTCTCCCAAGAGAGGCCCCTTCCTGCTTGTGTCTGGTGTGTGCTGGTAACAGCTTGACATCGGTGGTTCTTAGGCGGGGTTTGCGGTGCCAGAGGGATTGATTTGCTAATGTTCGTGTTTGCTAATTCCCATGGTGTAATGACACCCACAGGGGCCAGTGTTAAAAGCAGCCCCAGGAGAGAGCCAGGCAGGCAAGAGGTGAGGGCAAAAGAGTGGGGTCATGAGTAGTTTAGGTGGCTTTGTTCTGGTTCCCAAGTCTGTCTGTGACCTCAAACACTTCATGTCACGCGACAGGACACAGAACACCTGCCACACTATAGGCCAGAAGCCTGATCCCAGAGCACATAGGGATTTCTGTTCTCCCTCTCCCTCTCTCTCTCTTCCTTCTTTTATTTTGTTTTATGGACATTTTTAGTTGCTTTTATTTACGTGTGTGTGTGGATGTGTACCTCTATATATACACCTCTGGAGGTCAGAAGGGGGCACCGGGTCCCTTGTGAGCTGGGTTATGGACAGTCGTGAGTTAACCCAACATGTGTCCTGGGAACTGAACCCCGGTCCTCTGAAAGGCTAGCAAGTGCTCTCTGCCAGGCACTGAGCCATCTCTCCAGCCCACCCCTTGTTGTTTTGAGTTAGGGTCTCATGTAGCCCAGTTGGCCCCAAACTTGCTCTATTGGCCAGATTGACCCTCAACCCCCGACGTTCCTGCCTCTGCGTCTGTAGTGCTGGGATTGTAGGCGTGGCCCCCATGCCTGGTTTAAGGTGTCTGGGATTGAAGGGTTCACGCACGCTGGGTAAGCCCTCCGCCAACCGCATCCCATCCTCAGCCTGATTTGTTAACCTCTGGGAACC